>JANRGW010026121.1:3674-23397 GCA_024733675.1 Psilopsiagon aymara | reverse complement strand
AGTTTAGATTGGATATGAGGAAGAAGTTCTTTACTGTAAGGGTGGTGAGGCACTGGAATGGGTTGCCCAGGGAAGTTTTGAATGCTCCATCCCTGGCGGTGTTCAAGGCTGGGTTGGACAGAGCCTAGGGTGGCATGGTTTAGTGCGAGGTGTCCCTGCCTATGGAAGGGGGGTTGGAACTAGATGATCTTAAGGTCCTTTTCAACCCTAACTATTCTATGATTCTATACTAGAAACATTATTTGGCAATGTAATACATCATTAGATGGAAATTACACTGAAACAGAAACTTTATGCTTCTTTGAAGTTTGTAGTTCTCAGCCACTCTGCCCTTCGCACCATAGACACATCTTCCTTATAAGTGATATCCCCAGGTTTTTCATAAGTATTTCCTTCCTCATTAATTGTGAGATTTACCATAGGTAAAACTTGAAACTGTTGTTTCAGAAAATTTTCCAAGCTAAAAGAAAAAAGTTACTGCAGGAACAAAAAAGAAAACAAACCCTATTTAGTATTAAAACTTCCTTTCTTAGGAGAAGCTGTAGTTTTATGGAGCAGTAGTGGAAGAATTATAAGAGCAAAATGGGCTTAACTAGTTAAAAAAAACCAAACCAAACGCAAAACAAGTAACAAAAAAACAACCCAACCAGCCTCACATGATGGCTCTTGCAAATCCTCAATGTATTCTTTATAAAAATAGAATAAATGAGAGAGTAACATATAATGTTAAAACCCAGGAAATCCAGGATTTCAAAACCCTTAACCCATTTCTGCTCCTAACTGGTTATAACATATTTTATACCATATTTCTATTCATCACTTTGCACACATCTGAATCACAAATACCTTGCTACCACACAAGGGAAAGTGCTAAATGACATAAGCAGAGCCCCTTTAGACAGTCTGATGACAGAAAGTTTCTAATTAAAGCTAACTATGAATCTTGATTTTGTAATAATGTTCTTTACACATGATCGGCTCTCCTACAGCAAGAGAAACAATGATCTAAAAACAAACCACACAAGCAAAACATTAGAACAGGTTGCCCAGAGAAGTTGTGGCTGTCCCATCCCTGGCAGGGTTCAAGGCCAGGTTGGATGCGGCTTTGAGCAACCTGGTCTAGGAGAATGTGTCCTTGCCCATGGCAGGGTGGTTGGAACTGCATGATCTTTAAGGTCCCCTACAATACAAACCATACTGTGATTCTGTGAAAACAAACTTCCTTTGACTGTTAGCTGGATCAAGAGGAACACTGAAGTTTTCAGCAAAGCCTTCTGTTTGACCACTGCTCTCCTCTCCATGGGAAGCAGGCAGAAAGCCATACAGCCAGGTTCTCAAGCTACCAGCTGTACCACAACCACTAAGAGGATACGGCAAATCTTATCCAAAAGTTTTTCTCTTTCAGATCAGGCACCAAAAAGAGGTGAGAAAAGTGTCAGATGCACAGGGTAGTTGTGAGGAGACTTCTCATCCATGTGTTGAATCCATGTGTCCAATGCCACTGGTCCCAAGAAGGTTCCCATAGTAAAGTTGCTAGTGGAGCCTAGGCAAAGCTCTGAGAAGAGTGAGGGATCAGGAGGAAGGAGGTACATTCAAACTGACAGAAAACTGCAAATGCTACAAAGAAGCGACTTACCTGCTGCAGGAAAATTCCCCTCACTAGGATGCAATGCTGTACAGCGTGCCCCTGAAATCAAACTGATCTGACTGAGGAGCATGACACCCAGCTTTAAATAGTTTGAATCACATATGACAGGCCACAAAATAAATATTTTGTTCACCAATAAGGTCTGTATTGAAGTCTCAGGGGACAGGAACACCAGAAACTGAAAAGCAAATCACAGACCCAACTGCTTCTTTGGGTTTTTAGTATAACTTGATTTGAGCTTAGGTAGAAGAGTCAGCCTTTCTGGCTATACCCAGAGTGAGAAAATGTGAAGGGAGAATGGCTTAAAGTAACTTTAACTCAAGCAGTTCAAATTAAGGTATGTGCTCTGAATGGCAAAGGCTGAAATTACAAAGTTGTGGTTTACTGTAGACATGGCAGTTTAATCAAGGCAAGCTTTGTAAAGAGACAAGTTACCTTTTAACTGATCAACAGATAACTAGTGGAAAAAACAGGCAACGTATGGAGAATGCAGACCTGTCATTTGGGATCATTTTCAAAGACTTGAAGAAGGAGTTGCAACACACACAGCTTGTCTATTTTCTTCAACTAAATCAGATGGCCTCATAAAAGAAACTACCACCCACTATAAATTCTACCTTGTAGGAATTACTAATACAGGAATTACTAATGTATAACTCAGTATATTTCACAAGAAACAGAACAGCTCTTCTCAGTAATATGAGATCATCAGAGATGCAATGCCTTCCAATGTCAGCATAAGTCATTATGGGGAAACTGAATCTCCAATATCCAACAATGAAGTCCAGCAAAATAAATCTAAGGATAAACACTACATTTGACACACTATGAAGCCACACACCTGGTAATATCAATATCTGAGCTCTAAATCATACTTAATTTACTTATCATGACCCCTACAGCTGTAGGTCAGGAACAGACACAGAGCTGTTAAGACAGGTATCGTTCAAAATTACAGCTCCATTGCCATAGCAAGTAAAATCCAGAGTCACCATTTTTCTCAGGGAAATCATCCTGAGACAAAGCAACCAATTGTTATTACTAGTGAGAACAGAAAAACAAAGCTATGTCATATCTTCAGTCTGATAATCGTCATACCTTTTCCTATGAGCTTTAGTTTAGCCTTTGTTCCTTCAAATTTATTCTTTTTTAATATCTTATTCCAGTATAAAACTATTTGCTATTTTAAGGATGCAGTTTCAAACAAACTCTGACAGCTAAACTTAACTAATTATTACCTGTCCAGAATATAGAAATCTAATGACAGATGTTATAACCCCCGTAACTTCTTGTGGAATCTACTTCTGTCGTAAAACCTGACAGAAGAAGAAAACCAAACAGTATTACTTTCAACAAAGCTGCAGAACAAACTGAAAGTAGCAGAGACAGGAGAGGAAAGGAGAGAGTTATTACCTCACTTCACACTAAACAATTTAGTCATTCGTAATCAACAAACATAAAAGTGGCAGGTAAGAATATCAACACTGCATTAGAACACCTGCAGTGGTGAGAAAATACATACATTTGTATTCATAGAGGACCAGAGCAGTAGTGTATCTTCCACTTACACTAAAGGCACATCTGAATTTTTTTAACATGATGAGACTTGAAATACTTCTTTCTAGATTAACTGGACAGATTATTCAATTTTGCCTCTTCTGGTAGATGCATTTAGCAAAACTAAGTGTTCTTAACAACTCTTCAAGTGATATTAAAATGGAATCTCTTGGATCATTTATACAAAGACTACCTTGTTCTTTTTTTAATTTCTGATTTCCTAACAGTCATGAAAGACTCAAACACCATAAAAGCATGCCTGCTTTTATGCAGAGTACATAAATACTCCACAGATTATTCTCACAGTTTAAGTTGCACTTTTTAAACCTCAAAACAATCACAAGATATTGACAATACTGTACAATATTAATAAATGAAAGAATTTTAAAGGTTATAATTTTGGAATGCAAGATTTCTACTTTTATGTCTCACAGATTACTCCTCCACTCCACTCAACAGTTCATAATTACTACAGAGGTAAAAAGAACATGCGAGGTTAACAGCTATGGCTATTAGCTGCAACCTAGCCAGTGTTCCACTGTATAATTGATCGATTTTCTTCAAGAATAAAATTCAGAAAAAGAGAATTACTACGGTATCTCTGAAAAAAAGTATAGATAGCCTGGGGGTAAATGCGTGGGATAATAGCAAAGGCAAGAGGAAGGAAAATGGGAGCACACTGAGAGTTTATTTATAAATATCTGGGAACTTATTTCTTGGCACCATGCAATGTCTTACACAGTCTCACATTGATCTGACTTCTAGACAGCGGCCCTATATTTAAAAACAGAAAAGCTAAGAATCAGCACACTAGACTTATGATATTCTTCTCAAAAATGAGTCTAGCCCTTTCCCAGTTGAAACTGTTTCAAGGCTGTCTATTTAAGGATAAGATACCCAGAGTTTGCTCCCTGTACAAGTATTTAAAGGTTTTTCTAACCCAGGGTTGACAGAACTTGGTGTGATTGTAATGACAGCTATGACTGCTAAAGTGAATCATGTTAACTCCTTTATGCACAGCTAATTTTACCGCCAGCTTTACCTTCTGCAGCCATCACAAGTCAGGCTTTGGCAACTCTTCAGCATCTCTGTGAACACTCTTTCCAGGTGGCAGGCTCAAGCATGTGTTTCTTTTAGGGTAAAATTCTGCAAGTACACCTCAGTTTCAGGTACCGTCCACAAGTCTCATTTCTCTTTCCTCACTTCTCTCATTCACATGTCCAGCATCCCACTGCCTCTTCATTAGGTCACAGGTACCAAACAGATGGAAAAAAGCAACTTCACCTTCTCTAGTCTTCTGTTAGCAAGTAGTGGCTACTTTGGTGGCAACAAAGCTGCCTTGTGAGCTGAACCATGGTGCCACCAATGGAGACAACTGGGTGATTTCATTCACAATCACAATACTGACTGAAAGCAAAATGCTAATACAGCAACAGCCAATTTCACTTGCATGAGAATTTTCTCCCCACTGGCTGTCCATGACTGGTTTTAGTGCTCTTTTGCTTATGTACAGAAGATGGCCCTTAGCAAACTGCAGAATCCTGAATGCTTATTTAAAGATTTCCTGGAGGTGAAGGGCTTATATACCTGAATACTTGTGGGGTTTGGTGTCTTGTTTGTGTGCTTTCCCAAAAGGACACTATTTGCAGTATGAAATTTGATCTTTCCACAAAACTTGCATTTCTACCTTCGTAGAAAGCAAGCTGCATAAAGAACAGAACTTTCTGAGGATTTTCAAAATGTGCCTTAAGCCAACACAGAAGTCTGATCCATGTATATAAAGCCACAAAGCAATGAGCCTGCCTACATTACGTTAATGAACATCATATTTTGCATTTAAAGCTCCTTGAAAAAGAACCATGAAACTAACATGGGCAGCTTTATTTGTATTCATCTCACTAAATTTTGTTCCCATAAATTTCAATAATCCTACTCTCTAGCTGGCAATTCAATCATAGATTTTATTTTTTTTTAAGCCCTTAAGTAATATTCCATATCCTTCAAGCACTCTTGTATCCCAGCACCTCCTTCTTCCCAATGCACAATTAATGCTTGTGAATTAGAAGGGTTGTTTGTGTCACATATTTTACGGGCAGCTGTAATTCTTCTTCAGAGAAATTCTTTCCAGCACTGCCGGCATAAAGCAAGCCTACAGTTTCCACAAGAAATCCAACTAACTTATGTTCTTCTCCTCATAGCAGCAGCAAGCAGAAACAATAAAGATACAACAGAGGAACTGTGAGAAAATAGTGCAGTAGGTATACTGCTAACGCAGAGATAAAAATAAAGATGTTAGTACTTGTGGTTATAATCTCACCCATCATACCAGGTTGAGATTCAGAGGCTGTAGCTTTAGTTCTCAGGTCTGCCAAGCTTTCTAGCTCAGTCCATGTAAATATTTCATCTGTGCCTTAGTTGTCTATCTGTAAATGCATAACAGCAGTACATTTTCTTTCTGCTTCTATCTTGACTTTTTCAGATGCTGAGATTTTAAAAGGGGCTGACATTGACTGCTTTGGCACAGCAGGGTCCTCATCTCAGTTGAAGGTTCTCTAGTGCCACATGGATCATTACGAGCAGGAGTTGCATGCCTGAGAGAATGTTAACTTTTTCTCATTGAAACTAGAATAATATGGTTTTAAAACAGTAGCATACTTGAGAGACTGTACAAAAGCCACTAAGTCGATGTTTTGTCACTTTTTCCATGTATACGTTAGAGAAGGCACTCAATAAAAACATCTTCAGGAATCATACTTGTTGCCTTTATTGTTAGAGTTTACCCCTATTCCTGCTATTACACATGAACTCTCCAACAATTTCTAAATATAGCACTGGTTTGGGCACAAAGTTGTGATCTCTACAGGAAAAAAAAAAATGTAGCTTTAGTTCACAGTTGCCACCTACAATCCTGAGTTAATAACAGTGAAGTTTTTCTGAACTTACTCCAACACTGCTGTGGCAGGTCTCTTCAGATTCTCACTCTAAGCAACTGGAAGCAAATACTATCTCGACAGTATTTCTTTTGAGATAAACAAATCAAGTATAATAAAGCTCAGAAAGGGGAAAGATGGGGACTCATGCACAAAATCCAATTTTTTCATTTAAATCAAGGACCAACTGAGTACACAGCCCAGCTGCGAATCCATCTTCAGGCAGTATAAATTACTGGTTTGTATAGTCTATGCCTCCAGGACAAACAGACCACTCTTGAACACTTCATATGCAAGCAAGTCTTCCAGGCTTTTCCAAAGCCAGTACCTTGTCCTTGGTCCTCCTCCCACCACTTCCCCATTTGTATACCTGCAACATACAGGCATGCAGCGCTATCAACAATCAAATGGCACTGAATGAAGCTACTTTACCCACCAACAACACAATCAAGCTTATCCTCAGAGACATGGATTGAAGATGCTGTTTAGATACTGGCTGTAGAATATGACTTTTTTGTATGTTTCCATCATGAAAAATCCTCATTAACTACACACTCTTCAAACAAAGCTTTCTCTGTTCTTGCCCTTAAATCAGAAGGGAGTGACCTTGAGTGAAGAAAGCAAGCTAAGGATACAAAGAGCCTACAATAGGACAGAAAATTTAAGAAATAAAATCAAAACCCACTACTTACGAAAAACACACTGCTCAATCTGTTCTTCTCTGTGAACAGATTGTGAATCCCGGCACAAGAGGGTGTGGAAAAGGACCTGTGGTTGTGAAGAGCAAGTAGAATGCCCTGCTTACCACCCGCACACAGTAACATCCACTTAAACCCCTGGGAAACCCATCTGGGTGGTTTCCAAAGAAAGCTTAGGGATTCAGCTGTCTAAACTACTGGGTACATTTTACAGCTCAATTATAGTAGGGTGATAAGAAAGGACTCAAATATGATACAGTGGAATTTTGTTTTGATATCAAACCCCAAGTTCCTGGTCTCCAATTACTGTCAAAGCCCAACTGACCAAGGCCCCTTGGTTCAGAAACCAGCAGTTTTTCAGCCCCACATGAGCACAGCTTTGGAAAAGGTGGATCTCAGAAAGCAGCTATTACAGACATATCAGAGTATTGTATCATATTCCCTCCCAGGGAAAAGAGGATCTCTGGGTGTTGGTAGAAGGCTGGCAGAGTTTGAAGGCTACATCCTATCAACAAGTAATGATCCTTCTAGGAAGTGAACATTTTGCTTATTCACCATTGCCAAGGGCTGAAGGAAATTAAAGAGGGTGGGAGTGTTCCTCTAGAAAAGGCTTGGAGCAGGAGTCGGGCAGTCCCTGGAGATAAAACCTGGGAGAGGAGCAGCATGGGGTTGCATGCTTGGATGAATCCATGTTGCTCCATGACAAAATGCTTCTGTGAGTAAAGCCAAGCCCCAGGATGAGAGATGTACCTGATACACCTGCCAGAACATGCACATTCATGGAAAAGCTCAGAGAAAGGATTGTGTCCACCCTTAAGAAGCTTTGCCCTGAACAAAACCCAAACCAAACAGCAACCAAGAAAGACCTGACAAGTAAGACAATCCCCATGCATCCCCCTGGCCTCTTTTCCTAAAAAGCGTAAGGGTTTAAGCATCAAAGAAGTAAATGTAACATTTAACTCTGTATGCATGGTATTACCTTCCCTTAAGTAACTTTCAGGCTTTTTCACCACATTTATCCTGCAACATCAAATATTTTCACTTCCCTGTTTACCCAAACTGCAGGTTATGATTTGTAAAGGTGTTGCTACAGCATACAACAAAGAAACATAACATTAATTTATACTATTTATTTTATGGTACAAGGAAACCAAGATTTTTTTTTAAATTCTCTGTTCTATCAGGAGATAGTTAAACAGCCTGTCTGACATTGTAGAAAAAACAAACAAAACATTAGACCAAAACTTCACCTCACACTATAAACTCAAAACCAAAGCTCCACTGCCTGAAGCTGAGCACACGGGAACATCCTGAATCCTTTCTGCATGAATAAAACTAGGTTTTGACTAATATCACTCATGTTTCCACTTGGCCTCCTCAGGTTCCAAAACAGTGTAGTCCAGTGCTTCAGTAGCTTGAAATCAGTTTGGGTCCTATGCTTCCTCTTTTAGTGCTTATATGTGTGTAAGAAAACATATTTCCAGCTCAGCTCACACTGGTGCTCCTGCTCCTCCTCCTCCTCCCAGGCGGGTTGTGTGGTGCCTGATGACAGGCATCTGATGGGCTTGTTAGGAAGCAGCGCATGTTCCTGCACAGGATTTCTGGCCACCTCCAACAGATGCAGCCCAAGGCTGCTTTTCTGCCTGGAACACCACCAGCGGGAGCATTACCCTCAGCATGCAAAAGACCTTTTCAGCAGTGAAAAATACCCTCAGCCAGCCACAGGCATAGCCTGAATGTCATGTCCCATCTCTTCTCTAAAAAAAAACCCACTACCTAATTAATTAGCAAGAATTAACAGAAAGCACGCACTGCCAATTTAACTATCAATTTTCGACAGTTTTTATTTTCTGGGTTTTACTCGAGGGACTACATATTTATTTAGTCCACTCAAAAAGTCTGCCTTTTTATTATGATTAAAACCTGAAATGTAGCATATTTACAGCTAAATTTATTGCCATATTCAGTCTGGAATTGGCTATTTGGCTGATTAAGCTGTATCATGTGAAGGCACCGTGACAGGTACTATTAAGAAATGAGAAATGGCAGATGGGCACTTCCAAAGAACCATCAGCTTTGCAAATGGTAATGCTACAACTGAGTATCATCCACTAAAAATGGACATAGAAGGTGAGGATCCAAGTGCAAGAGCCTCCCTGAACATGCTGCAGCATGCTCTCCCATGACTTTGGGAAGGAGAAGTTTGTCATTTCCAGCAATACACTACTTCATGAAATAATTTTGATCTTAGCATTGGCCATGATGCTTCTCCAAATCTGACTCTTCTTTTGCCCTGGCCTGCTCAGCCTTTCATTTGGGCTCTGGTCTGTCATAAGTGCAAGTGGAACATGCACACGTAGCCAAGACTACACCTAGACTGAAAATTAAAGGGCTTTTAAATGGAATTTAAATTAACTCAAAAACTAATGAAAATTAAAAATAATTTTAAAAAAATCATTCCAGATCAGAATAGTACTTTTAGGATGGAGCTTGATATGAATGGTCTGCAATTCTGGGTCTGTAGAGGATCCTTGTCTGAGTCCACTGTCTCTGAAAGTGCTTCACAGGGCACCACAACACTGCATTTCCTCTGGAATCCTGTTGGCTTCTGTTCTGCCTTTCTGTTTCTACATTTCACTGAGCTCTAGGTGGCTTCACACAGCAAGGCTATGCTCTGGAAGTGACTGCCCTCCAAATTCTCCCATTCCTCCCCTCAGCAAGAAGAATAGGATGTAGTACTTCACTGAAACAAGCAAACAGGCAAGGAGGTCTTCTACCTCAATTAAATATAAGAATTTGAAAGGAAAGGCACTTAAAATATTAAATCCTCGGCCTGTGTGAAATGCCCCTCTTTTTGCACAAAGACTGCCACAGCTCAATTAGCAAAGGTAGTAGCTGTCCAGTTACAGATTAAACAGTCCTTTAACCAGACATCTGAAGAGATCTGTTTTCTTGAGGGGAAAGGAAAGAAAGAAGAAAACACAGTGTTTCACCTACACAAAGTTTGGGGTCAAAACTTAAAAGCCGACCTCCCAGATTTGAAGAATGACCTAAAGCAACAAGCACTGCTGTTCTAATCACCGATCTTAAGGACAACATAAGAATTAGGTTGTGACCAAAAGCTATCACTATCACATGGCACCAGCGCTCGCAAATTGATTTTCACAGTTTCCCACTCTCCTGCAATTCTATTAAAGCATTTAACCCTGAAGAGGAGACTCCCAAGCTATGCATTACTATACTTAAAACAGTTTTGCTGAATGTAACATATTTAGCAAACTCTTAGACGTTAAGGTTATATCTTCTTCCATGTATTTTTGCTGAGAATACTATCTGTACTCTAAAAATTGCACACTCTAAATAAAATATCTAAGGGAATACAGTGGAATGTGATCTGTTACTATGTGTGTGCTGAGTAAGGGGCATTGAAAAAAAGCAATCTGTTTCTCCCATGAACTAAGAGACAGTAAGAGTTGTCCATGAGTGACACAGTAACCTTGAAAATTCATAAAGCAAGAAAGCATTTGTTAAGAAAATAGCAGAGATTAGATGAAAACAAAACTGGAACAGAGGGGGAGGAGAATAATCTCCTACATATTCGACTTGTATTTTTTAAAATGAAATGTTTATCTGTAATGGAAAATCATGCAAATAATGTCAGCAGCAATGTGGGAGACCTGTGTTGGTGCATAAATGAGTTTTCAACTGCTTTTAATATTAATTACATTATGTACTTATTAGAAGACATCTCAAACCTGTTTTGCTGTTTTACATTGAGCCTCAATTAATAATTCTGAGGAAGAAGGCTACCTTCAGCAGCAGATACAAGTTATGTATTCAATGTTAAGTAAACAATTCACAATTTTATTAATAACAAAGAAAACAACCTCAAAGGGTGGTTATTCTGGCTTTGTCCGATTTTTGATTATTCTTAAAAATTACCTTTTAAATATGCTTACTGTCTAAGAGTGGTGAAAGCTTTTCTTAAAATACTTGCATACTGTGAAACAGAAGAATGGATGCAGTATTTATGTAACTTTAAAATATTTCTATGCAAGCTGCACAGACATAGCAACATATGTCACACACCCCAAAAATAAGATGTTTACAGAAGGCCTGGCTCGAAGGAATGCAATGGAGCAATACTCTGGCAAAAAGAGTTATGACTTTAAACACCCAGGACTCCTTATCTATCCTTTATCAATTATTCCAAGGGCTCAACAGAATCTATGTAGAACACTGAGAAGACAGAGTAGTGCAGGTGGGTTACTAACCTTAAAAATGTACGTTTATTATCCAGGGAACCAGCAATAATAGAATCACAAAAAAGTAAGGCTGGAAGTGCTCTCATAAATTCCATTCCCTGCCTCAGGGCAAGAGCAACTATACATAAACCATTCCCGAACAGATATTTGTCTAACTTGTTCTTAAAAAACTTCAGTGGAGACTTTGCAACCTCCCTAGGCAATCAGCTGCAGTTCTTAACTATCCTTACCATTGGAAAGATTTTCCTAATGTCTAACCTCAATCTCTCCACCACAATAAGCTTGTTTGTTACTTCATGCTCTATCCTCAGAACAACTGGAAAACAGTTTCTATTACCTTCCTCTTTACATGAAATTTCCATATACTTTTAAATGGTTATCACATCTTCTGTCACTCTTCCATTCTATAAACGATTAATGGCCAACTAGGTCGTATGCAACCCCCTGGAGCAATTCGTCTAGTATCCCATGTAATCCTCTCAAGGAGCCTCCCTATTCTGGAACTACCATCCCCATGCCAGAGACTTCTCCACCCAAAACACCAGCAGTTAAGCAAAACAAGATGCAGGGAGCCAAACTGAGCAGCAGGGTCTTACATTGCCTTCCTGCAAAGAAAGGTCTCACAGAAACTAGAAGCCACTGTGGAAGAGATGCAACATGGGGAAAGGTACTCGCCCCAGAGAAGGGCAGATGAGGAGAGGAAGAGCTGAGACCAAAAAAGAGGGGAAGAGACAACCCAATCTGGAATTAAGTTGTAGTGAGTTGGTCTGAAAGTGGGAGAGGTCTGGAAACAAAAGTAGGTGATGGAAGCAGTGAAAAGCAGAAGATTACCAGAGGGGTAGGAAATATTGAAGAGAAGTGAGACCAGATGTTAAACCAGTGAAGGACAGAGGAGTCTCAGTATAGAGAGGGAGTTTGAGTACTAATGGGGGAAGAGGTGGCATAAAATCAGGAAACAATGGAACACAGGACAAGAAGAGCAGCAGAAGTCCTGAGTGCCAAGGTGACACAGAGCAGAGGCAGGGGAACTGGAGAAGCTCCACCAAGCTGCATTCCTGTGAGCATAAGGATTTCCTAACAGATGAGTTCACTTTCTCACTAAAGCAGGGGGCCTGGGGAGAGTATCATCCAAGCAGAGGTGTTCCTTCTTGGGAGTAACTTTGCTTCTCTGGATACAGCCCAAGGTCAAGCTTCAGCAACAATGACCTTGAGATATAAGGCTGCAAAGGATTACGGAAAGATTTGAGGGTGCCATCACTTCCACAGGGGAAGGTGTGAGGGCAAAGATACAAAGCTGTGACAGAATGGGATTGGAAGGTGACAGGAAAAGTCAGTGCTAGACTGAAAGGCAGGACCTACTGCACAGAGCAACCTCTCACTATTTATTCAGGTTTCCATAGTGCCAGAGCTAATAATCTCTCTAGGAGTGCTGAGGGTCACAAGGCAGGAATGCCTCAGAGTTAGCCCAGGTCTGTCAGAGCTCGTGCTGAGACAGAGCTAATAAAATCCTGATGGTCCTAAGTTGACCTTGCAAAGTCACGAGGTTTCATACACTGATTCCTAATCCATCCCATAGTGTTCCCCTTGATTATCCTAGATGCCCTCCCGTTACACGCTCCCCAGGGACGGGGCGGTAATTTCAGAATCACACGGTTCTCCTAAACCAGCATTCAAAACGTGCACTGGTGAGGAAAGCAGCTAATTTAAAAATAGAACTAGGCTGTCCAGAATCCCACCACTGTTACCCTTGCACTGGTGCAGCACCAGGGGTGGCCAAAGCAGAAGGTGTAGTACTTCATGGCAGCTAAGAAGCATGCAAGTGAGGTGGTCCTTCTGACCATCACACCAAAGTACCACTGTATCACAGACACACTTTGCCACGTAGCTCAATACGTCGGACACACGCCCCAACACAAATCCCCACTGCTTCATGAGAAAAACATATTCAGAGAACTTGAGAATTACTCATCTAGTCTGAAAAAGGCTGTTCAGTTCTCAAGGGTCATGTTGTCTAGCCTTTTCTTCTGCTCTCCTCTGGATGTTTCCAACATGCCTGAAGAGCACTGCTTGCAGCAGAAACAATACACCAGCCACGCAAATGCTAAGTAGAGTGGAAAAATTATTTTGCATGTCTTACACGCAGACCCCTGTCAATATACTACAGCAGAGCACATACAACACAGCACTGTTGATTCATAGCCATTTTCTAACTCTTGCAACTGTCCATCTCTTTTCTGCAGACCTGCTGCCTCACCAGTTATTTTACATTTTGATTTGCACAGCTGATTATTCCTGCCCAACCACAATTTAGAACTTGTCCTTGATGAACTGCATCGTATTTATTTTAGATCAGTTCTCCAAAATACCACATTAATTTTGAATTCTAATCCTGTGCTCAGACGGTTTATGTCCTCTCCCTGGTTGGTGTCATCTGGATATATTGCATGCAGATTCTAAGTCATTAATTAAAATAGTGAATATTTTCAGGTAAACCAGGGCAAAATCCCACTTGACTTATTGTTCTAGTTCGACTAGTAATTATTCCAAGAAGTGTACCCACCTTGTAGCCCATATTGCCACCTTGTTTACAAAAGGGTGAAAAGCCTTCCAAGAAACAAGATACACTGTTTCTCTGCTTTCGGGGAAATTAGGCTCCACTGACTAGGAACTCTGGAAACAAACCATGCAAATTCATTTATCATACTGTTATCTACAGGCTATTTATTTTAAAAATCAGTTAATTATTTGATTCCAACTTTTTTCCCCAAGAATCTGAGATAAGCTATCTATTTCAAAGGGGAAAAACACCCAGAAAAGTTTACACTAGGCGCAGTGTTTGCTATTTCACAGCTTTTTTGAGCCTAGGCTGTCCCCTAAATGTTCTCCAAATGTAACTACTAATTGCTCAGACACTGCTTCAGCTATTTCACCCTATGTTGCAGAGATCAGTAAATAAGCCCCAGCTTGTTCTAAAATACCTATTACCCTATCTCACTAGTTTCTAATCAGTTCTGTTCCTGCTGTAGTTGGAATTCTTACCTTTCTCAAGGTAGCAGTCCTTTTCTTGCCACCTGATTACAAGTCACCCTTTTTGGCAACAAATGATGTAAAAAAACGTCATGAACTACTCAGTCCTCTCTGCACTGTCAGAGTTTTGACATTCCATCTCAACTAGTAGCACAGAAACTCAGCTGTCCTCTTATTACTACTGAGAACATACCTTGTTTCTTTGTTATACCAGTTGTACTTTGTTTCATGCCTTGGTCTACCTGATTAGGCCTTTCAGTTCTTCAAACGTAGTTTTACATTCATCTCTAGTAACATAATCTAGTTTTCACTTTCTGTATGAGTTCTCAATTTCCAGATCATGCAATTTTGTCTCTTCTTACATTTTCTTGTTGGGAGACCTTTTATTTGTGCTTTTAAAATTCTTCACTGTGACTGGAAAAGTTAGTTTCACTAGGAATTGCTAGCCTTCCCGAATTTCTTAGGTTTGTTTTCAAGAAATATTACCTACCAGTTCTATGAGCTGAATGAAACCTCTTTTCTTCAATATTATTGCTTTTATTCTCAAATTCTCACTTCTTACCTTCTGAAGAATGATAAGCTCACTTTTTCACGATCGCTATCACTCAATTTGGCTTTTCCCATCACAGGCTCAGCCATCTCCTTCCAAATCAAGCCTAGGAGCACTTCCCTTCCATTGCCTTTTCTAAATTTGGTAATCCTGAACCTATTATACTTACATGACCTACTGAAATTAGTATTTACCCAGTGAAGTTTAAAAGCTCTAACTATAAGCTGTTGTTTGGTAACACATGACAAAGTGATTGAATGAACCCATCTCTTGGAACAAGAGCTATCTGCAAAAAAGAGCAGCTTTGGCATCTGTGCCAGTAAAATGAGCATACAGACAGGATCAAAATACCTCCTAGCCTTTTAACTGTAAGCCTTTCCAGGTTACAACGATTAGTAAGGTAAAAAGGAGGTTTATGAAATACTCTGAAAGTGGCTACACAGAGGCATCATCTTCCTAGGCTTCTTTTGCCAGCACTCTCTTCAGTTGTAAATTGAAATGATTCCTCTGTTTGTTGTAATAGCTGCAATTACTTAGCATGGCTAGATCCAGTGTTGACAGTGCACAGGTTTCAGATACCAAAGCTTTTTCTATACAAATTAGTTCCCTTCTGCATGTGGTCATGCCCCCTCTGCCACCAGCAGCTGCTGTTTTCTCCTGCAGCTAAACTGGAATTCCAGTAAAACTAAGGAGCAGTATAGCAAGGATCAGAGAAGCAACCACATGCACCTGCCATTAGACTTTTATTGCAACTCTTAAATTAACACAACAGAAACCAGTAAATTTCTCTTAAGAACTACATAGTTACTCACTGTTTACTGCTGAATGTATTATATGAAGGAACAGTATGGACCTCCAAAGCAAATATGAGTATCAATTTGATATTAGTTGGAAAAAAAGAGAAGTCCTTTCCTTCTCCTCATATAAGGCAATGGTATTTCAACCTTTACAAGTTTCCTGAATGTATGATGCAACTCAATTCAATAGTTCATAATTCTTTAGTACAGCTACCAGGATTTGAAAATGCTTATTAACATCCCTACTGGAGGGCAGCTCCAAAAGAATGTAAGAATTTCTTATGAGAAACCAAGCAACCTTCACACTATTAAAGCCTCCAGAATAGGTTGAATCTGTAGGGCTGTCTAACCATCTGACTGCTGTCCTGGGACTCCAGGGACCACAGCTTCATCTCCCTGAATTTTATGCACACTGTTTGCCATGTTTCCTCCACCCAGCAGCAGTCACAAGGTTACCAGCTTTCTGCCTCCCCGATGCCCAAGCACCCTGATCACAGTGCCAACAACTCCTGGCTTCCAGCAGCTAAGAGACAGCAGATGCTGTGGCACAAGTGTAAAGATAGAAAGAAAATAATATAGTATTGAGAAGGCGCTGAAGGTAGTAAGGTTTTCAGGAAAGGAGAGAGAAGCAGAAGGCAGGGCAGGTAAGGAAGACAACAGATATCCACACAGTAAGAATTCTGGTGGAGAGCAAAGGAGTGGCAAAACCCCCCTAGGAATTACCTAAGGGCTGGCAGTGAGTAGTGAGGAGAAAGATGCACAAACAGGACAAGAATGGCAGTGTGTAGCTGTAAGAGAGTGCTGCTGTCCAGGCAGAGGCAGGAGAGCCCTGCAGTGGTCCCAGATTCACATCTCCCATCAGCACTGGTGCACATGTGGAGAAGAGCTTCCCATTTCCTCTCCTTCAAGACATGTCTCATTGACACACATGAAAACTGTGCTGTAAATCAAAAGAACGCCAAGATGAGGAGGACAGTTCACAACTGCACTGTTGCTCCAAACCAATGTGTTGGTATGGACAGACAGACACAGAGCTGCCACCCCATTGCAGCCAGAAGGGTGGACCAGACTCTGAGGGTGGATCTGCTTTGGGAAAGGACAAAGGAGAAGGCTGCCCACAGGAAAATTAACAATTTTGCTGTTCCTTCTGGGAAGAGCTCCTAAAACAGCAAGAAACCCAAGGTAAAGCAGCCTGAGACAGACAGTGATCTTCAATAGATACAACCATCAATCCATTAAACTTCTTTTAAAAGCAAAAATTTTAAATTGGAAAAATAAACTAGTTGTACATCATAAACTTTCACTGTGGTACTAATTCATTATCTAGACCTACTAAAGCAAGAGGAATACCCAGTTCATTTTCCACTCACTTCTTGCAAGGTCCCTGCTGGCCAGCCGATGTGGAAACATAGCAGCAGGATCTTCTGATGCCTGCCTCCTTCCACCTCTCAAATCAGAAACCAGTTCAGACAGGGAAAGCACTGAATGAACTCCAGCGGACTTTACACTAGAGGGAGCTTTCCTCAGAGACACACATTAGACTCATGTGAAACAGTTACTGTTTAAACCCTCTGGGTTTGCCAGTTTAAGCATTGCAGCACATCAGTGCTGTGGGATGGGAGTGCAAGGAGAAGGTACCTGGCAAGTTCTGCCCAGAGATGTGCTCTGGCTGACAAGATAAAAGCTCAACACTGACATGTTTCTGAGAAGCTGCCTGATATGAACTATGTCCATCTTATGCTCTCACCAAACTTCCTTGTTCAACATAAGAGCAACTTAACAGACTACGTTTTATACTGACCCAGGAGGCCACTTATTGTTAAGCTGTAAATAAAGTACTTCAAGGAGGAAAGTTGAGATACACCTTCCCTAAAGCTTGTGGCTATCCGTTTCAGAGGGCCTGAAATACAGACAGTTGTGTATATCACTGTTAATACAAGTGTTGAACTGTTCCTCAAGTGAACTGTTTTAAAATACTATTTAAACTAAAAGTACTACAAGGCACTAAATTCAATTTATCTTCTAAACTCTACTAAGCTCTCCCAAAACTATATGCTGAACTAGAACAGAAGTCCTTACCTGTGAAAGCATTTGTGGCCTGAAAACCAGCTTCCTGCATACTGCTCTCCCAGCGAAGCTTGAGATTCCCGTCTTAACCTGTCCTTACTGGAGACAACTGCTGATCTTGAACCTGTCAAGTCACTTCCATCTTAGCTTGTCAGAGTCCATTTCTCTTTCCATTCCTGTATTTGGCACCATCCAGTTCCCACCTGATCCCAGGTCTTTTGATCTGTAGACAGCGGTGTTCTGCACTGAACCTAAGTAGGAAGCATTGGACAGTCCCATCAACCAGCCAGCCAGAGGATTTGGGCCATGATGAATGTGGAAATGAAGCGAATCGCCTGCCAAGACTTTATTTCCCTTTTACAATGAAGTTCTAATCCTCTGTTCGTTCAGAACCATTTGGCCAGCAGTGATGTTCAATTGTCTCTCCTCTTGTGTTCCTCTCTCCTCAGGCACGTTCACTGAGGAATTAAAAAAGAAGAGATTATGTTTCCTGATGACCTGTAGCAACACTAAAATTAACAGACTCCAGGGAACAAAAACCCAAAACACATTATCAGGGATTGATTGTGCACATTAAAGGAAATCTTCAGAAGGCAAATCTTGAGATTTTGCTGAGATGCAAAGTGTGACCACACAGCTCTTTGAAGTGCAAAGAGGAACAGTGCTGAGGGTGTCATATGCATCTCTGAGAACATGATATAATTTACATTTCAAAAGCCATATTTAGCAGAGATGGGGGCAGCAATACAATAACAAAATTGCAGTTAAAAGGGAAGAGAAAAAATACTCAAGGCTCTCAAGTCTAGTCTATTCAAAACCAGAGTGAGATTATTAGCATTTCATGTATAGCTGCTCCCCTTCTTTTCTGGAGCAGGAAAAGGGAGTGCTGTCTGCTAACACTATAATACAGTTTTCTAACAATCTTCTGAGGTTAAAGACCTTTGTATGTCTTGCTGTCAATTAACTATTTAAAATTTCAGTTGTAACAGAGATGATGTTATTTGGGTGTCTTTAGACATTAGGCTAGGGTTAGAAGCACCCACTGGCTACTCAAGAAAAGGTGGTTACATTTTTATTGATACTACTACTTCTGCATGGCAGGGATATATGCAGCTCACTGAAAACTAGAGTTGTTGCACATCCAGCTTTTAAAACCAGGATATATTTACTTGTGTAGGGTAAAGGCAAATAGCAGACAGGTACACGTTTAGGAAGATGATTGTATTAGAAAACAAGAAAGAAAGAAAAGAGGGCTTGGAGGAGAACCCATTCACCCCCACTCATCCTGTTACTTCACGCAATAATGCTTGGCTCACTATCTCCAAACTCAGTGACGCAAGTGGGTTCAGGTTGAAACTATGTCTGTGATGATCTTATGATCTACTTATGGATTTTAGGTAATGAGTCTATACCCAGGGCTTGCAGTGCTGGATTGAACCCAAGGTCCATCTCCTGAAGCAGAGATCCCAGTGCCCCTGTCAGTTCCAGCACCCACTGCTTCAGGGAACACTGCAAGACCAGGCTCAGTGGGCAGGTGTGAATAACCCACCAACCCAGTCCCCAGCTGCACTTTACCCTTCTCACTGACTTGTAAAATCTAGGGACTAGCTTGCACCCTGAAGCATAAGGCTGAATATCTCAGATGGCCCAAAACTTCAGAGAAGAGTCTCACGCTCCTTTGGTTACCTCCTACTTTGTAGGTCGCACAGCCAGCCAGCTCGAGAAGGCTTCATTAGGGCCCTTTCCTGGGGTACAAAAATGATCTCTTCTCAGCCACTTGTATTGAAATCTCGTCATTTGCATTCAAATCAAATGAGGTTACAGAACAGATTTAAGATGTTTTCCCCTTTTCTTACCTAAACATCTCAATATAAAAGCAGAGAAAATGAGGAGAAAAAAAAAAAAAACAAACAAAAAGGAAAATGTCTTTACATGCAATATCTTCTATCACAAAAAGCTGCACAACAGTCTTTAAAATGTTATTATGCCTGAATGTCAGGTCCTCAAGATGCTTTTTCAGCCCTTCAGAGTGCTCTATGTAACTAATACCCATTTCATATCAGGTTATAATATCTGAAGGGGGCCTATAGGAATGCTGAGGAGGGATTCTTCATTAGGGACTGTAGTGAGAGGACAAGGGGTAATGGGTTCAAACTTAAACAGGGGAAGTTTAGATTGGATATG
>JANRGW010026119.1:0-23966 GCA_024733675.1 Psilopsiagon aymara | reverse complement strand
TCCCTGCCCATGGCAGGGGCGTTGGAACTGGATGATCTTAAGGTCCTTTCCAACCCTAACTATTCTATGATTCTATGTTTACTGGAATTCAAAGTTGCTGCATCATTGACTCCAGATAATTATTGCACTGTTCTGCTCTTCATGTTAGTAGGTGTTGACTGAAATGAGCTGCAGGTTATTTATTTTAAATTAAGGGATACCTTCCTAGCAAATCCACTGAGTTAACATATTGCCAATTTGACTGGCTGCCAGAGATTGAACATTAGAATAGCAAACATCCAGATGAGATCCTCGTGTCCGGCACTTTCAGTAGTTCTTTAGTCTGTGCATAGGCTTAATTTAGATTTGCTGAGTAAGAAAAATATGAATTTCAAAATTGCTGGATTTTGTAACACTGTGTAGCACCTTGTACAGCTTTTGCTGGAATGTGTGTGCCTGCTGAATGATGGTCTTCTGTTTAGATTAGAAATATACAGAGGAAATGGGTTCCTCAGTTTAGTAAGGAGATTAGTTTCAAACACAGGGTCAGGCAAATATCGCATAACAGGAAGTTGTACCTAATGAAAATTTAGAACTTCTTCATTTCACTCCTAGATTTTTGGAGAATATGAACTGCAAAATACATCTTACCTTATCTGTTCCTCTGAACAGCCATGCCTGTATCTCTTAGGGTAGAATCTCTCCAAAACTTGTTTTAGTGTTTGATTGGACTTGGACTGGGAAGTGACTTGCCCTGCTGGAGTTGAGAAAGGCCGTTCAAAGTCTCCAATCTCTACCTAAGGGGGGGACCATGAAGAAGAAAATCTTTTGTTACTCCACAGTAATTCTCCAGCTGGGCATTATAAGCTATCTTTTCCTCTATCTTACCAAGTATAAAATGAAAAACAGCGTGACCATTATTTTCACTGATGTAAAAGTCATGCACGTAATTTTATTGTTCTTCTTTTATATTTACCATGGAAAAAAAGATTATTATCAAATATAAACTGGTCAAATATAATACTAGCTCTGTTCTGAGACTGCTAGATTTCTGGCTGACACAAAGCAGTTTAGATTTATCAAGTAACACCATCAAATAACTTTCTTAATAACCTTCCCTTGAGCCATTCATTTTTTTAAAATAAAACAGACCTTATCAAGACCATGTCTAGTAAAGGAGTCTTAGGCTTTCATTAAACAGCTGTTACTCTGGTGTATTAGCTTGCAGAAATCATGTAAGGAATAGTGAATGAAGAAATGGAACATGATTACATGACGTTTGATCAAAGACGGCATGACTTTGTAGGAGGTAAAGCACATTTTGTCCGTACTGGTGCCAACAATGGCACACTCTGTAAAGCATTCCCACTGAAGTACAGTTAGCACAAATATTCCAGCCCAAGCAATTTCCTGTACTGTAACATGTAAAAGGTGGAGGTCACTTGACTGTCAAGTAATCCGAGACCAGTTTCTTTATTCAGGTTTTTCATCTCTAAAACTGTTGTGTGACTCATTAATGCACAAGGATTACCTGAGCTAAAAGAGCTGTCAGTTCCATCGCTAGTTCTTTGTTTACAGGGAAAAGTCCATTGACTATTTGATCATTTGTCTGATACACCAGAAGCAGCTTCTCTCTCTCTGTCTCCCCATGGACTTGAACTGAAAAATAAAGCCTAAAGAAAAGACAGAAAGTTATTAAATAAAGAAGACAGAGAAATGAATTTAGCCCTGAGGATTAGCAGTGTCTGCTCTGAGAAAGTTGGGGCTGTTCTGGAGAAGGCTGCGTGGAGACATCATAGCAGCCTTCCAGTATCTGAAGGGGGGCTGTAAGGATGCTGGGGAGGGACTACTCATTAGGGACTGTAGTGATAGGACAAGGGGTAACGGGTTCACACTTAAACAGGGGAAGTTTAGATTGGATATAAGGAAGAAGTTCTTTACTGTGAGGGTGGTGAGGCACTGGAATGGGTTGCCCAGGGAAGTTGTGAATGCTCCATCGCTGGCAGTGTTCAAGGCAGGTTGGACACAGCCTTGGGTGGCATGGTTTAGTGTGAGGTGTCCCTGCCCATGGCAGGGGATTTGGAACTGGATGATCTTAAGGTCCTTTCCAACTCTAGCTATTCTATAATTCTATGTTTATATCAGCGTCAAAACACATAAGCAGAGCAACACTTGTACTTGAACCCACAGGCAAATATTTAACTTCAGTCTCCTGAGTTCAGTGTTTTAGGCTTTTTTTTTTGGCAGCCCTGCTCACCTCCCAAGAACTAAAAAAATTAACTATATTAAAAAATAAATCTTCAGTTGCACCAATTTGCTATTTTTGTTGCAAGCTTCGAGTCAGGCAGTATTTTTCAGACAAAGAAACTATGCAGAAATTAAAAATAAATCTGGGGACAAACCTGTTTTTGTAAGTAAGGCGAACAGTCCTTGTGCCTTCACATTTCCCAGGGTGTTGCTCTTTGGAGGCTTGCTCCCATTTTGAAATAATGTCACAGATCTAGAAGGAAATCAATACAAAACTGACTTTGTCATGTACTGCACTTTGAAAACACTTTTCATAGAAATTGGCAACTTATTTTAGTATTTTTTACCTATTGTATATCACAAACATACATAGCTCAAATTTCTAAACTTACTGAAAGATAACTTTACTTGCATTTCTTAACTGGAGCATGTACAAATGAACACTTTTTATTTGTTTATCCTGCAACACACACCACCTTTGGAAACGAGCCATAGCATGCTTCTGTGGAAAGGCCAGGTACTTGATTTAGCAGCAGCCACTGAATGTGTAATTGTACAAAATGAGTTGCTACATAATTAATCAAATGTCTTTAATCTCTGCTTTGTCTTTCTGTTGCATGCTGGAGTTTTTCAGGTCCTTTTTAGTAACTGCTATAAAGTTTGGATGAAGTTTGTTGCAAAGTGCAGTAAGTGTGGCTCACAAATAGTGTAGGCTGGGTAGGTGGGGAAACAGGCAGGACGTAGAACAGAGGTCCTGAGACCCCTGTGGGGCTTCATGTCACTGTTCCTTCAGAAAAAAACCTTTCTGGAAGCAGCATGCGAAGGAAGTGAACAGATTGTGAATTTACATTTATCAAGGAAATAAGTACGTTTTTTATGCAGTTTGCTTTCCATATGGTAATTATTCTGGTAGGGGGAGAAAGCTGATTGATATGACTCTGCTTGTTTTTCACTAAGGCCTAGCTGTACCACACCTTGTAACTCAAAACGCAGCTGTGAACACTGGCCAAAGGGTGCAAAAGACTACTTGGTAGAAGCACAAAAATTTCAGTATTTATTAGTTGCTAAAAGGCTTGAAAAATGTCTAATATTTTACTAAAACACAGATTATATTGCATTTTGCCACTCTCCGCTACAAAAAATTTATTTCTAGCAATAGAGGGAACAAAAATTCAGAACAATGATAACCCAAACATTGGAAACCTCCTGAACTGAATCCTAATTATTCTGTATTTAGCTAAGGATCCTCCTCCTTTTCTGTTTTTTTCATCTCCAGGATCTCCACCCCAGCATCAGTTACTTTTCAGACCTCAAAATGGTCATCTTTTGGAGCTATACCAGAAATGTTTATTGAAATCTCTAAACACATGTTGAACTCCAATTGCTTTTTAGCTTTGAAGCACTGTGATTAGCAACAGCTTACTTTGGCCTTTTTAACCCAGCTGTTACTTATCTGACTAGTATCAGTCTGCTAGACAAGGCTTTTAAATATACTTCACTGAATTAATTTCAACAACTGAAAGTGGTCTTTTAAACCTTTAATGTTACAAACAAGAAAAACCCTAAAGACAGTTTTCAGCCTGAAGAATGTTTTCCTTTACATTGTCTGAAGAGAGCTCTGTAAAATTAAGATATTTGGTTGTTTTATATGCAAAGCTTATTGAAGGCTTTTGTTTACCTTGATGTTTCCTTGAAGACAGTGCTCTATATCCTTACCAGATGGATCATCAGAAAACAGTGCAAATCCTGACTGAGCTGGTTTCCTCATCCCTGTGTCCTGGTTCAGGGTGTTCAGAAATTCTTCCACTGTTGTAGAGGCATCAAACCCAACAACCTGAGAAAGCAGCCAAAAAAGTATTTTACTATCAAACTTATTAAAACCCCTCCTTAAATCTAAGATTTTGAAAGATAATACCCCTAAAATAACAGTGGGACTGAAAGACCCAGTTCATCCTTTATGAATAACTTACTGTCATTGGGAATTGTAAATTTCCATAAATGGTCTGGAAAAGATTCAAGATTTCCATATGGGAAGTCAATTTAGTGGAGTTTTTCTCCATCCAAAAAATGATTACATTCCCATCTGATTGTACCTTCTTGCATTTTGTTTATGAAATCAAAGTCACTATCAAAATGCTTCTAAAGGTAGTATTTTTGTTTTATTGCCTTTGTTTATACTGATTTCTTTGCACTTGCTACACTTGAATTTCTGCTACAGAATTTCTATAGCAATCCAGTATCTGAGCTTTTTGTGATAAATACTATTTGAAAAATGAAGAAAACTCTCATTTCCTACACTTTTCAATATGGTAGTGAAGCAAATCAGATCAAGTGCAGCGTTAGAGGAGATACTGGATGGCAGATCTACATTAGCAAATCCAGATTATTTCACAAATGCTGCTCCGTCAGTACTACCATAGGCCAGTAATATATAGAGCCTCCTACATTTTATTTTCCCAAATCTGAATTTCTGACTGTCGTTACTAGTATTAAAGCATTTTATCAAGGGATGGCAAATAGCTTTTATACAGATACCCGTTGCTGATGTTCACTTAAATCTGTTTTGAGGGTGTCTTCCTGTATTTGGTATGTTGAAGATGTTTTACTCTTTTGGAAAAAAAATGCCTTAAAAATAGAATTTGGACTTGTGCTTCAGGCTTCTCAGTGGTTGGCATAATAAAAACATGATCTGCTGAATGTAGCTTCAGAGATAAAGCTTATTTGCTGATCCCACTGAAGTAATTTATGTATTTAATTAAATTTTCATAGCCCTTGGAAATTATACATTTTTGAGTAATAACTAACTGATGAGCAGTTATTCCTTCTTAAAACTTAAGTTGTGAAACCTCTTAGGATGATTTAAATACATATTATTTTTTCTGTTTTTACTGGGCAAGCTGTAAGCAGTTAAGAGATTTAGAGGGGTAAAAAAAGCAAAGTTCTTCTGTGGCCTGAAATTAAGTTTATTTGATGTAGCTTTGATTTCATATGAAAGCTTGATTTCTGTCTAGGAATACTGTGAATTGTTAAAACCCTCTTTTTAGCCAGCTCTCACAGTTAGAAACACAAACCAGGATGTGAGGCAGTATGTATGGGAGCACATAGGAAGTTTCCTACAGGCTTTGAGCCATGGAGTCCCAGAAGAGTTAAGAATGAAGCTGTATTTGTTCTGTAACAGATATGGTTCTCCTTCATGACTGATAATGGGAATTACAGCTGTGCTTCCAGGTCTTCACTGAGATACTTAGCATTCAAGATGTCTGATGAAAGGAAATGGAATTTAATACCTTTCCCTTTTCTTCAGTCTAATTCATTCATCTGGTGGTCAGGTTAAATAAGAAACAGAACTTTAGAATTTCTCGCTCTCAGGAGGTTTTAATTTTATTTTATTTCTTTAAAAGATTTTCCCCCAAACCTTTACTGTTTATTGATCAAATCAGATCACAAGTACCTTGTGCCTGCCTTTGCTAGCATTGGCACAGGATGAAGCTTTAACCATTTTTATCCTAACACTTACAATTCTGTATCTAATATACTACTTCATGTATATGCTAATAGCAAGGGGTTGGGAGAGCTCAGATTTCATGGTCTTCCTGACATTACCTGATATATGCCATTCATGAAATGAACTGGAATACTGAAGGGCAGTGAATGGTGGTAAGGATTTCTTAGGAGAGTGGAAAGGATTTCCATTCTGGAAGGTCTGGCTTCTCGGTCTCCATTCTGCTGGGTACGCTCTACGCATCGTTGACAATATATTGCATATTTCCCAAATTCAGTCCTGTGACAAAAAGAGAAATAAGACAATTCTTGGAGGCTGATTGAAAGGATGGCAAACTGTGAGTAAATCTCTCTGGGGATGCCAGATAGGAGGAGCACTCATATTTCACACAGTGACTTCCAACACATTTTGCCATGTGTAATTGTAAAGAGATGAACAAAACTATGCCAAAGACAAACATGGCTCAGAGCGTTTGGTGTAACTGCCATATTCTGGTTTTTATAGTTTTACAACATTCAGTCAGAGTATTTTTCAAAACAAGTTAACTTTCCCAAGTGGTGCATGAAAGTTATGTACTACATTTTAGTAGCACTGGAGCACAATTCTACTCAAATTTGTACTAAAATATATGTCAAAATATCTGAAATACTAAATGAAAGTTGGAAAATAAGGTACTTAAGAAAAACTAGTTGACTAGCTGGGTAATAATATTCAGGCACACCTGGAATCCGCATTCTTCTTTAAATGAAGTTTAAGAAGCCACAGGAATGGGTGCTGGGGCAGAAAAAGTCCAACGCATAGAGCCAAGAGCTGCAATCCCTGGACAAAAGGAAGACATTCACTGTTTTAAACATCATCAAAAGTAAAACTTCCTGCTGTGGCTGCTGGCCAGCAGTGCAGCTTACTGTGCCAAACTGAGTAACAGACAGCGGTAAATAGGAATAAAACCACAAAACAGAGAGAAAAGGCTGAAAAAATAAGCATGTCACCTCACTGTCACCCAAATGCTCTCTTTCTGTTTACTTGTGTACAACAAGTTTCTTTTGGGGCTGGAAGTAGGAAGCAGATCAGTTTGTACAAAAAGCAGTTAATATGCAGAAAACAAAAAAAATATTAAGGCTGTAAAAGCTTAGCAGTAATAAATGAGGAGAACCTGATCTTCTACAGCAGGCAGTTGGTTCTTCATTCTCTCACTCCCTGCTTTTGCCTTCTGTGACTTGGGCAGTGTGGCTGGAGCACTTGCTGGTGAAGACCAGAGCAAAAAGGTTGTTGAGTCTTCTGCATGTCGCTGGTAATCAGGTCTCCCATTTCCTTGTGGAGAGGGCCCATGCTTTAACTCGGCTTCCTTTTATCACTGACATACTTACAGAAGCTTTTCTCATCGCCCTTGTCATCCCTGGCCAAATTTAATTCTATCAGGGCTTCAGCTTTTCTAACCTGATCCCTGGCTGCTAAGATGATTTCCCTGTATTCCTCCCAGACTACCTGTCCTTGCTTCCACCCTCTGTAGGCTTCCTTTCTGTATTTGAATTTGTCCAGGATCTCCTTGTTCATCCATGCAGGTCTCCTGGCGTTTCTGCCTGACTTCTTTGTTGAGATGTGTCACTCTTGAGCTTGGAGGTGATCCTTGAATATTAACCAGACTTCTTGGGCCATGCTTCTTCCTTCCACAACTTTATCCCGTGGTACTCTACCAAGCAGATCACTCAAGAGGCCAAAGTCTGCTCTCCTGAAGTCCAGGGCACTGAGTTTGCTGCATGCCCTTCTCGCTACCCTAAGGATCTTGAACTCCACCATTTCATGGTCACTGCAGCCAAGGCTGCCCTCCAGCTTCACATTCCCCACCAATCCACACGTATCAATATGCATTTGCAATTTAACATGCACAGTGCATGCAGAACAGCATGACACAGAAGAGGTGACATCTGTCAGAAACCCTGAGCATATTTGAGATTCCAAAACATGGCACTACAGCTTTTCTTCATACTCATGCTATAGAGATACTTGCCATGTGGTTTAGCCCACCAAGTTACCTGATGCAGCACCTCTCCTAGGAAAGATGCAGTGAAAGAGAATTAGGTTCCATACATGATGTCTTACTCAGCACTTAACCTGAAGATAGTCTATTGTATGTCCAGCCTTTAAAATCAGCATAGGTGTACTGTATCACTTTGATGAAGGATACCATCAGCTTTGTTTTAGGAAGACACAGCAGTAATAAGATGTTAGTTCAGGCTTTTATGATTTTAAGCAAGCAGATGCTACAAAGGAGCAGAGCCCCTTTGCCTTTCTGAACAGTCTGTGCAGTTCCTTCACTACTGCTGAAATAGATACTGTTAAAATACATGCTGGGTTACCTGTATTGGTCCTGCCTGGTTTTGTGGATGTCGACGTCGAGTCTGTTTAATAAGCTGACAACAGATCTCATTTTGAAGTTCAGGATGTGTCAGACATATCTGCAAAGCACTTTGGGCCAAAGATACATGGTAATCAATGGCAGGAGAGTCAACTGCAGCATTTATAAACAACTGGCAGGTCTAGATATAAAATAATAAGCAAGTGAGTTTACATGCAAAACAGTCCAACAAATCTTTTAGACGTTCTGTATTATAGAAGTGTGCTATAATTGAAGTCACAATTAGTAGACTAAAGAAACCCTCCTGGCCCTGCGAAAAAGGGGTGACAGGAGGCCAGAACAGTGAAAAGCTATACAGAGAGACGTAACAACCCTTGAAAACCATGCTTTTCACCCTGTATCTCATTACATAAGCTCCAACAGGAGTTGCAACAGCTGTGGTAGTAGGCAAGTTTAAGGACATGCTAAACATAGTTTACCTCTCCATAGGCCTTTAAAATGCTAAATGTACAACTCTCTACAGCCAGTGTAAAATGCTTGTGCAAGCAGTAAGCACAACACAGCAGAATATGCAGAGATAAGAAAACTGTAACTCAGAGCCTTTTGTATTATGTTTTGGCTTTCACTGGTATTTTTACTGTGTATAGCCTTTCTTATGCACGTTAGTGGCTTAGGAAAGCCAGCTATTAAGCATTTGTTTTGCTCTATTAGAACAAAGCTTACATGACACGCATTGCATTTATTCTACATAACAGTGAATTTTCAAGGTATATAAGCAAAGTTCACGAAATGGATGGAAGCCCAATCTATTTCTAGTCTATCTGAAAATACATGTATGCACAGCTGTAATTTTTATCAGCAATAGAATAACTGAAACCTAACTCAAAAAAGTTTCAAATCAGTTCCTTACCCGAATTTTAAACTGATTTATGCAAAGTTTCAGTAAAGGTCATGCAAGTAAATTCTTATTTATTTCAGGCAAGTGTCTGTGATTTGAATTAGGTCTGAAATATGTTTCCGAAAGTGATTTCCAAATAGATATGGATTTATTTTTATCAGGGAATTACATTCCCTTTTAAATTTTCATGCTGCAGGATTGCAGAAAATGACGACAAGATGTATACTTTTTTAAACTGCTTCAAACATTTCAGAGAAACACGATGAAAAGTTTATCTACAAGTGGTTGTGACTGAACATAATGGTGCTTGTCTTGAATTCCTTTCTAGATCTGAACCACTACATCAAAATTCTCCAGAAAGCTGATGCTTTAGGGAGTTTGGTCTTTAGACTTGTGTAAGTTCAGTGGAAAAAGTTCAATTATCCAAGCTGCATGCCTTCCAACTTGTAATTTATTTCACAATGTACAGAAAAAGGCACAGAAAGAATTTGTCTCTGAAACGGACTTTGTAGCCTGGCTATTAGTTAACATTCAGTAGTTTTACCTGGGTGAGGGCAGGAGAGAGGAGAAAGAAGGTTAATGGCACCACAGCATACTCCCTGTCTTAGATATCAGCCACCTATCTGGCCTTTAACTGGCAAAGATATGAGGTCTTATTGGGATACAAAAATTCTCAAGAAGCCAGCTGTGGCACAGCAGTTATGAACCACTGCGTGTCTCTTAATCACAAATCCATTTCACTACTACTGGAAGATTTACACATGTGTATTTTTACAGGTGTATGAAAATCTTTATAAGTTAATTGAATAAACTATTGTGAAATACTTTCACTAATTTTGCTCTGTAATATTTTCTCTATCACTAGAATACCCAATCAGTCTTTTAAGAATAGCTACTTCACATGAAGAAAAGATTTTTTTCATTAAAAACAGCAGCAGAATCTCTGCCTTCTATCTCAATTTGAAATAATATGTAACTTGCTTAAACTTTGCTTTGTTTTTCATCAGATTTTTAAAGTTTCTTGTAGCAGATTTAAATATATCTACAACAAAACTTTCACCTACCATTTGCACTTCCTGAAACCTAATTGAAAAATAGTATTTGAGGTACAACTCTGAATACAGAGATCCATCCATGCTGTTAGGTTCCCTGGGGCTTATGAACTTCATGGTAAAATTATCATCCATGATGGCTGTGGATTTTTCTACTTACTTTCAATAACCTTAGTAGAAAGGCCAAAAGTTGAAACTTAAACTGCTCCCTCACACCTAAAAGTGATCTCTGCATTGGAAGTGATTGTGTTTGGTGAGATCATATGGGGACATTCCACTACTGTCCATTAGTTACCTCCACTAAAGAGTAAATGTCTCTTTTCTTTTATCTATTGAATATCTCTAGTAAGCCAACTAATAATTATACTTTAGCTGAGAGTTAAAATAGTAAGTTGGTTAATAAAAAAGGCATTTGCTATGGTTTTACCTTAAATAATTTAATTGCTTCAGTTTGCAAGGCTTCTGATGGCAATGTTGTAAGAGGGGAAGCAATTCCTTCTTTGCTGTGGCAAAGGGTAGGGTGTCTCCAAATCTGAGAAGCTAAATGAGTAAAATATATGGGTTTTGCAATTAATTTAGATCATAAGTATATTTAGTAAATAAGTATTAGAAGATTAGTATGTTGAAACAAAAACAAACTTACTGGTATCACCTTCCATATTTAGTAATTTGCAAATAAGTTGTTCAAACTCAGATCCAACATTTACACTGGTACTTCCAGCTGCAACTGTCAGATGATAAAGCCACATCTCCTAGAGGATAAAAACACAGCAGCTCAATCATTCCATGTTGGAAGGTACTGCTTCACTGGGACTTTGCTCTCAACTTGAAGCACTACCACATGCTCTTGTTGAACCCCAAAGGAGTTTGCCTCGGAATACACCTGTATGCATGGTCTCTATGTCACAAATATTAAGCAAGGAAGGTTGGACAGAGCTCTCATCCTCAGCAGTCATGGCTAATATCAGGGAATTCTGCCTTTCTTCTTTAGAAAGCTAACGTAAGTGCCTTTTTATCACTGGCAGATCCTGCTAACCTGGGGATAAGGTCAGAATGCAAAATTTAGTCTATAAGATTACTTGAGAACAATTAAACAATAATAATAATTGTTTTAACCATACCTCTTATTACTCCTTCACTTCAGTAGGGAAATCTTCCCTCCTGTTAGCCTTATCACTGAAAATAGATGCCAGCATCTCAGAACCTCTCAGGAAGGTCTACTATAGGTCTGTCTACAAGTTAATGTAATGTGAGAAAAATTCTCCAGTTGCAGTATATATGAGATCCTGTAGGCAAACCGGCTTATTTTCATCTATTTTAAAAAGGATAACCTATAATAGCATCGGTTCACAAACAAACTCTGATTGATGTTAATGAAGCAGGACATCCTCCTTTCTTACTGTATCAAACTACAAACCAGATGACTTGTAGGTCCCCCTCTTCCTCCTCTTCAAGAAATATTCATATCACAGCAACATACTCCTAGATGTGTTACTGAAACTCAATTAAAAAGTCCCTTTATTACCTTCTCATGTTTGGATCCGATAAGAAGATAGGTGGGTCCTTGATCTTTGGGGTGGATAACAACAGTGTAATGTGTAGACAATAAACTGCGACCACTAGCCTCATAATCTTCATCAGAATCACAGGATCTATCAACTTCTTCAACCTTTGCCTCAAAAAGCTTGATTTGACCAAGAGGAAACTAAAAGTAGATACCAGAATTGGTAAGAGAACAAATATTTACCTCAGTGCAGAATGATTTTATATTCCTTATTCTACAAATAGAAAGGAAAACATGAACTACCATCAATGCCCATTTGTATTTATGAATTTCCAGTCCTGCCAGGGAATGCCAGATAAGCCTGCTGTTGCAGACAGCAGCAGGACAAAATTCTTTTCCATGTCTGCTTCTCTGTCTAGTTAATGCAATAAATGTCTGTTAGAGTGACAGAAATAATTCTTCAGTTTCCAGACCTGGTTCCAAGCAAAAAATTCCCTGTGTCAGCCTAGAACTTTAATTATAATCTTATTATTTCAAAGGACAGCAGTGTATTGTTCACAGATTTATTTTGATCATGCTATAAATTTAAAAGGTAATTTTTTTGTGTGGTAGATCTTCTCAGTTGGTTTGATTCTTCAGTCTGATACATCACAGTACCTGAGTCTGAATTTGTGTTGTGGTTTAAGCCCAGCCGTAAATCAGCCACACAGTTCGTTAGCTTCCCCCCCCTTTCCTCCCCCTGTTCCCAGAGGGATGGGAAGGAGAATGGAAAGAATGTAACTCCCACGGGTTGAGATAAGAATAGTCCAGTAACTAAGGTATAACACAAACCACTGCTGCTGCCACCAATAATAATAATGATAAGGGAAGTAACAAGGGGAGAGAATACAACCACTCACCACCCACCGACTGATACCCGGCCTGACCAAACAGTGAACTAACTCTCCAGCTACTAAGAAGGAGAAACAATGACTGCTACTGCTGAACCCAGGACAATTTGTATATGCAGTTATGATCATTTATCAGGAAATATTTTACATGAAAAGCCATTCAAGAGGAAATTTTCACAGAAATATTCTTTCATAACCATTATCAACAGCAACCCACGATGAACACAAATACAGCACACAGTCTTCACAGCTGGGTGATAGGACTGGCAGAGAATGACAGTCATTACTGGCAATTTTGTGCAAAGCTCCCTCCTTTCCCACTGCACCACTGCTCTTTCCCTACCTCATCAGACATGAGGATGTTCAAAAAAGTGTTATTCAGTGGTGCAGTGAAGAAGCCTTGGCTACTGTTTCTGTGGTGTTTGTGATGTCTGGCAATGCTTAGTGATTCAGCAGAAAGAAAAGGGATGTCTGTTTCTCTTAGGTAAAAGGATAGTTATGGACTACAGTAACTAGAATCTTATTTGTGCCACATTCAAATGTAAGCCTGAAGTAAGGTACCTCGAAATATCAACCAGAGAAAAAGCAGATGAGGCTTCTCAGTAAAACTGTTTAAAATTTTAAAATACTCTATTGGACAGTACCTGGTAAGTTTGACTTAAATCTAGGGTGGACTTCTTGAATAGTGATTCGATAAAGTGAGCTGTTAATACAGTAACTGTGAAGAAAACATCACATAGTTGTGGCTCTTTACTATAGTGCTCGCACTGGAATAGTGGAGATCCTAATAAGGATTAAAAATGCATGCAGGGATTTGTATTTTCTGTGGTGTTCCTGAAGCATTCAAATTTTTGAACAAAATGTGATTTTCAGAATCGAGAGATGTGGTTTCACGTACAAACAGTCAAGACTGACTTACTAAGTTTAACTAAAACACAGTTGACTTTTTAAATTTGAGTTCTGTTTTGGAAAGAGGCCACTTTTATGGACTCCAGTACTGCACATTGTGTATTTTGTTTCTGCATGGATTCAGTCAGCTACAGCAGACATGGTTTTAATTAGCAAATTGTTGAACATCAGAAATGAACTAGCTTGGAAGACTTCAAACACATTCTGCTTACAAAAGCTGAATTCTTATTCTGTTACAAGCTAGCAAATTAGTTTCAATTTTGCTTTAAAAGGGCAGCAAAAGTTGTTCCAAATGTGAGTGAAATGGTTATATGAATCCAGCAAAATTCTTAGGATACTTCTAAAGGGCACGCTAAAACACCAAAGTCTTCAATTGTAAAAATGTGTAAATTCATACACTTTGAACATAGAGATTTCTTCATAGGAGAAAATGGAAGTTAATTTTCATGTCTCTGTAAAATGAGCTGGAGATTACTGCTGTAGTAATTTGATTCCACAGCCTTGTGTTTAATTAAAGTGTTTTGATGGATGGTTACTGCTATCTTATTCATACAGTTCTAGAAATAAGTTTTAGTTGAATGTTTAAAAATGGCTATGAAAGGAAAGTATAACAAAGGACACAGCTAGCTTTATACAAAGACCATGAATTTCTGGGTTCAGTGTGATCATCTGGTTACATTATAAATAACAAATGAGATTTTCCTTATTTTTTTTTAACTGTTGATTATAATGGCTCAGTGTACTGTTATCACCTTATCAAGTTTCATCAGTCTTTTTGGTACAGGTAATAAGGGTATGAATCAAATATTCGTAACCCCAGTAATATTAACAAGAATTCTTGTTTCCAAAATTTTGCTCCTGACCTATCTTTATTAAAAATATGTTTCTTGATGACAGTATACAATGCCTTGGGAGCAAAAGGGCAGGTGAAAAGGCTGACTAAGAAGTGTCTTTTGTCTTGTTCTGGTAGGTAAATATGGCTAGAAATATTAGGACCAACAATACTCAAGAGGGTGGGTACAAAACTAAAAGCCAGGCCCGATGCAGAAGAGCCAGGTTTTGCTCTTCCTTAGCTCCTTCTGTCCTATAGGATATAGGATGCTGGGAGGTTAGCTTAAAAGTAACCGGCTTACATTTCTTCCTTTTCTTCCTCATTCCTTTTCTTCAGTGTTTTCTCTAGGTTTTAGAAATAATTTTCTTGTCCCTTTCCTTAGCAGCCTCCATCTCCATTTCTGTTTACTTCGTTAGTTGTAGGCAGTGAGCTCCTTTTCCATAATCCTCATGAGGAACAGGAAAAGATCCCCTTCTCCAGACACACATCTGCAAAGCAGCAAACTGCATCCTGATAGGCTATGTGTTTTTTTTTTTGCCCTTGCCTTTCTTGCAGCACTGTGAAGTGATATACCGAAGAACAGGTCTTGGAAATCAGTTGAGGGGTAAAAATATTTAATTTCTTGAAACCAGCCGTCACTGCCCACTGCAAACATACATTAGAAAGGGTCAGCTTCCAGAAGTAAATGACAGCCAGGTCTTTTCTGATGAGGACAGAAAGGGACACCTGAACTGTCAGCAAATCAGTGTCTCCCTTCAGACAAGGATAAGATGATGAATATGTATCATGTCCTGTAGGAGAAGAAGACCAATGGGCGTGCCCTGGAGTACTGTCTATTAGATGGAAACTTCCCAAGTTGACAATCTGTGAAGTCTAAATATTTAGTAATCAAGATAAAATAGGCATATACTACCCAGGCCAGCTGTTCCCTAATAAAGCTGTAACTTACTGTTTAAAGTCTCCTTCACTATGTTACCTTCCATTCATGGAGGAAACAAGTACAGGACTTACCTTGTCTTCTTGATTACGGAAATAATACAGAATTTTTCCAACTAGAGTACACCAAACTCTTTTGGAATATCCATGTTTCACCTGAAATTACAGAACATTAGGAACAAGCACAGCAGAGAAATACAGACTACACTGCACCATCTCTGAACTTTGGTGATGTTGGGAATAAATGCCTTGGTTCAAATTCTTTTCCACATTACTAAAAAAATAATTAAAACTGTGTAATTCTATTAAGGGCACAAGATTGAAAGCATCAGATGCTTATCTAAAGCCTAGTCAGGCCAGTGCGAGTTTTTCATTTGGCTTTACATCAGGCCTAAATTAGTTAAAGCTGAGGAAATGAAAGCACTAAAGAGAAAAAATCCTTTTATACAGTATTCTTATTATCTTGAAATAATCTGTCCCAGTACGTAATACAGAAAGAGAGAGCACTCCACTGGAGTAAGTTTGGTCAGTTACTACTGAAACAAATGCTGAACTAGGATACCACAGAAGTGCAAATAGAGAACTCAACACAGGAACTAATACATGAAAAAGACAGAAAGAAAAAATCAAATCCAGCAAACATAAGTAGGTGAGCTTCTTCACGTTGTGAAGTACTGGGAAAGCACATACGTGCCTGTTTTGTTAGTATTTACTGTAGTGACGTTTTCATCTAGATATTATTGTTAAGAAATACGGAATAAAGCAGACTAGTGAAAGAAAAGTGTTCCTACCTTTGTCAGTAATCCTTTCATGGCTGGCTTGACTTCAGGCTGTATGAAAAGTGGGCTGGCAGCCTGTATTTTAAGTACATTCTGTAGTACTTTGATCCATTCTTCTAAGATGTTAGGAGAATCTGCAGTGAGGTAGTATGTTCGTTTTTCTGTGGTCAGCTGTGTAAGAACAGGGGAGTCTGTTCAGCTTTAAGAACATTATCATTTGGCCCCACAGTGGGGGGGTTGTAAAACATACTACCACCAGAGACTCACAACTTTGAGGGGTCTATTTTCCCTGAAGTACTTTTCATTAATGAAACTTTCTGTGGCCAGGCAGAGCAGAGAGATCCTTCCTAAGGCTTTATGTGAAAAGTTCTAATACAGCAGAGTTGAGAAAACTCAAATCACACAATCATAGGATAACAGAATCATAGAATAGTTAGGGCTGGAAAGGACCTTAAGATCATCTAGTTCCAATCCCCCTGCCATGGGCAGGACATCTCCCACTAAACCATGCCACCCAAGGCTCTGTCCAACCTGGTCTTTGAATTCATCTCCTTCCAGATAAGCAACCTCTCTCAACCATAATGGCTGGCCCCAAGACTACTATTTATATCTCATATATGAAGGTCTGACCTTTGTAGCAATACAAACAAAACTACATGTAGGCCTTTCTTGTAGTTTCTGTAACTGAAATGATTCTTTGGTTTCAAACAAATAGCACTGGTTAATTCCAAGTCTACACTTGGCCTTCCAGTGCAATGCAGACTGGAACAAGGTGTTGTTTTGAGGGATGAAGGGAATAAATACTTGCTGAAACACAGATGAGAAAAGCAGGCACCTGAATTGTTTGTTTTCCATCACCCCTTTCGATCTGGCTACATGCATTTAGCTCAATTTGACCTTGAGGTTTTCGAATTACATCACTCTGTATGGGAAGAACAGAAAGAGAATATTTTAAATCGACCAACAGAGAACAATAAATAATTATAGAACTCATTTAAACATTAATCCTGACAAATACTTCCTAGTTAAACATTGAGTACCCTTGTATACCTCTTGAGGAACTGAGTCCTGAATCGCCCTCTAACAGCTCAGACACCAAGAATGCATTTCTTTTCCTTCTAGCAGGCCTAGATTCTCAGTAAGAGCAATCTCATATTAAATAGCAGATAAGTTACATGTACTCACTGGAGATTTGTAGTATAGTAATTCACCTCCTTTAAGCACAAACCACCGTCGTTTCCAGGTCTTTACTTTACCACCCATTTTTAACAGGTATCCAGATTTTTCCAAAGGTTCCTGATTATTTAGAGGGTAGATAAAAAGCAGTTAGGTACAGATATACACCTATACCCATCAGAGATATGTGTATATACACACACACAGAGATATTTTAATGGCTTAAAAGCATGCTAAATAATAATCACAGTATTTGATGAGACTTTTAGTCTAATGACAAAGTTTTTACAAGCATCAATTAAGACAAATGTCATGTATGTGGGAAAACTAATTAATGCCCCTACTTACATGTACCCTAGTACATGAAGGAAAGTGATTTGCCCAAACTATACAAAAGAATGAAGAATAGGATGATTTCTGATTTTACTTTCTAATTATTTATATTAAACAAGGAACAAAATTAATACAAAACTTCAGGGCCTAACCTGCAGACCAAGCATAGAGCACTGTAATTCAGAGCTCTGCACAGACATACTTTTAATCTGCACATCTGTAGAACACAAAGAGTTCACAGTTCCGCCCTGTGAAGGAAGCATAAAATAAACTACCTTCATCCCCAGGCTGTTAATCCACTTGTACTCAGAGCAGCCCTGTGGTAAGGACTTGGGGGTGTTGGTTGATGAGAAACTTAACATGAGGCAGTTTCAGTGTGCGCTCACAGCTCAGAAAGCCAACCGTATCCTGGGCTGCATGACCAGCAGGTCGAAGGAGGTGATCCTGCCCCTCTACTCTGCCCTCATGAGACCCCACTTGGAGTACTGTGTGTAGTTTTGGTGTCCTCAGTGTAAGGAGGACATGGAGTTGTTGGAACAAGTCCAGAGTAAGGCCACAGGGATGATCAGGGGACTGGAGCACCTCCTGTATGAAGACAGGCTGAGAAAGTTGGGGCTGTTCAGCCTGGAGAAGAGAAGGCTGCGTGGAGACCTCACAGTGGCCTTCCAGTATCTGAAGGGGGCCTACAGGGAGGATGGAGGGGCACTGTTCCTCACGGACTATAGCAATAGGACAAGGGGGAAGTTCGGTTTAGATATAAGGGAGAAATTTTTTACTGTGAGCTTACTGGAACAGGCTGCCCAAGGAAGTGGTAAATGCTCCATCCCTGGCAGTGTTCAAGGCCAGGTTGGACAGAGCCACGGGCAACATAGTCTAGGGTGAGGAATCCCTGCCCATGGCAGGGAGGTTGGAACTAGATGATCTTAAGGTCCTTTCTAACCCTAACTATTCTACGATTCTATGTTAAGACACTAGCTGCTACACAGACCAATTCCCCACGATGTTTTGTCCTTGCATGTTGCTCTACCTAGGATTTCTCTGAAGCTTAAAGTTTTCTCTGTATGAGGAAACTATAGAAATGTATTACTGCACACAGATTTCTACTGATGCTTTCAGCTCCTTCAGTGAATGCCCTTCTATTTCCCTGAATATTCAGATAATGTAAGTTGAATTTAGTATTTCATATGCAATCTGATAACATATCTGGTTCCAAAAAAGGTAAATCTTAAGTGCTTTGAATTGTCTTTTGGAGTTACCTACCTATTTCCACTCATTATACAGAAAGCTCAGAATTATCCTCCATTTTCCTTCAATCATTATAGTCTTACATGGCTAACTTATTGTTGGTTTATTTTCCTATTTGTACTCATAAGGCACTCTGCGTATCAGCAAGGCTGATACAGAGATTTGGTAGCAGTCTTTGAACGTAAGTGTACACACACACCACAGGTAAACCTCTTCACAGAACTTCACTACTTACATTTTTTCCATTATCACTAAATGAGGAAGAAGTCTTAGGAAGTTTCTGCTCTGGCTCTGAATAGTCTGTATCTACTGAATATGCATCTGGAGGAATAGCATAGTCACTTTCTGAGGTCACAGAAGACAGAGACACCCCTGTGTTAAAAGAAGAAAGATGTTTCTTTGTATTTTTTTATTAATTAGAAACAAATGAGATCAGAATACCAATGCAGAAAGAATATCTGAGTAGGATCGGCAAGCAAACACAACTATCAGCATATGTCCATCAACAACGAAGCCTGATTAAAAAGCACAATTTTTTTAGATATCAGCATATCAAACTATTAGCACATTGCTAATACTTGAATCCTCATTTCTTCATTATTAAACGGAGTTAAAGTCACTTGTGAATGAAACAATCACATGTCTTCTATGTATTGGCACTTACTGTTAAATCACAAAAGCTTTCTGAAGGAAGAAGTCAGTCCCATGCATCACACTCATTCTGTAGACGGGATCTTTAATTAAACTAAGCAACACACCCCTTACCCTTTCTGCCTTTGGTCTAGTATCTGGACTTCTAATACTTATGTACTAAGAAGCTATGCTCAAGATCTGCCCAACGATGAACCTGTAGGTGACTGTCTTTATTCTGCAATTACCACGAATTTTTATACTGAGGTTTTCTGAAAAGCCAAATTCCAAATTCCAGGATTTTTTTTTAGTTTATTAGCTTTAATCCTGAAAAAAAATGCACCATGTTTTCAGTTTTAGAGAATCAGTGATAAAATTCCAGACTCCACCCTTATTCATCATAGAAATAATTATTTCCAAACACGTGAACATGTCCTTTTGTAAGGACTAGTATTCTGCTCCAAAAGGTTACTCTCCAAGATTGAAATGAAGATGCTTGTTTCCTTTGTTTCGTTAATTTCCAAACTCATTTGCCAATTTTATTTAAGAAAGAAGTATTTCTCATTTATTGCTTCAGTAAGCCACCTGGACTGTCAGGGTGGGTTCTTCTCATGTGGGATCTTCAATAGCAAAAAACACAGCAAGTTTTAATTCTGTGCCTAGAGAAACTTGTGACTGCCTAGATTTTTGATCTCAACAATCCGACCTCAACAAAATAATACCATTAAAAAGAAAGCCATGTATAACAGTCCTTTCTCCAGCTTGAATAAAAGATCCAGGCTCTGATACTTGTGATAAAAGCCTAGATTTAAGATGTCCATGCTGTTCAAGGTAGAAATCAATTTCTAAGAATATCACATAAACTGCCTTATTTTCCAAATTTCCCAGAAGTTACTTGTTCTTATGGTTTTGGCCTACCTCGTTTCATAGCCCGAGGACTACTAGGTCCACTTCTGCTTTGAGAATCAGACTCGGAAGTCCTTGAGCTGGACCGAGAGCTGTCTTCTTCCTCAGATCCTGATGACTCATCTTTAAATGGGCTATTGCTTATCTGAGTTGCTTTCTGCAGAAATTAACACAACAGTCTTTGATACCTTGCAGAAAGGGTATCTATCAGTCATTTCCTTCATACTGTGGCAGAACTCTGCTGGCTTTGTAACATTCAAAGCTGTTCTTACTTGAGTTGTGAGTTTTGGCACACAAGTATTAACATAAAACTGAATTCTCTCTGCCCTCTGCATATTCAACTACACCCACAATTTAAAAACAGAAACCTGAGGTAGCTCAAGGCATGGGCCTTTCCAAATCATAAAAGGCTGCCAGAAAACAAACAATGCTGTGATTAGTTACTGCTGGCTATCTGACTATAAACAGTTTTGACACAGACACAAAGATATTTCTACACATACGCACACTTTCAGTTATGGTACTGAGCACCATGTGGTTCTGTTTAATAATTAATAGGCCTTTGGAAAAATCAGCAAAGAACACAAGAAGAACTGATGTGGTCTAGTGACATTTTATAACCAGCAGTAATTTTTTTGCCCAGATATTTGACATTCCCATTACTTCTGGGCTTCTGTGATCCCCAAACATCATCTTATGACGTATTTGGCATGGTAGCATCAAATGTGAAACAGCAAGTTCCTAGATATGAAGCCTAATGGTATTTTAAAATTTCCTTTAAACAGTAATAGTTACCCCTTTCAAAGTGGTGTAGACAGGAGTGGTCATGTTCTTATATATCAGAGATGTATATAATCCAGATACAGAGTATAAAGTTAGTGAAACAGCACCTAAAAAAGCAACATATTTTATTAATTGCCTTCTTAATTCACCTCGCAATTAGCGAAATTCAAATGTAATTTTTTGCAATGTATATCTGCTTTAAAACCAAATTAATTCCTGAACTGTTTCAGATGTGGGATTTGTAGCTTTTTGAAATTTACAGTGTTTTTAAGGAGTATAAATAAATTGTAGTCTTGACCACTAGCCCTTTTGAAATTGAAAGTATAATCTCTTGCCTTGTTACCTGGTATAGAATCTTCAAAATGAATTGCAAAGAAAACTGGAGTGAACCAAGTACAAATTCAGCACAAAGTTAAGAGGCAAGGTAACAGAAGGCAGTGGAAAGATAGCCAATTATCTTCCAGGTTTTAAGTAGCAGATAACTGAAACTTCATTAAAGTATCTTAGAGGAACATGGGACATTTGGTCCTTGCTTACAAATCACTGTAAGAAAAGAATTTTTGTTGATGAGACAATGAATGAACAACCAAACCACTTACTTTTGTTAACAGATTCCATGGTGAAAGCTTCAGACATCCTTAAACCAGATTTGGCTACAGCATAAATTCTGCTTTCCTATACAAGCAGAATGGATTTGATGGTAGATAATTAAAACACAACAATTACTTTTCTTCTGTTTAGCCTCCCCAATAGCTTCTTAGTCTTTGTGTTAGTGCAACAATGGGATAAAATGCTTAATAAATTGGCACCATCAATAGCAGGTGAAAAAATGCCTTGTATGCTATACCCATCACATCCACAATATGTTTCAAACTTTTTTCACTCAATGATTGGCCTGTAGGTAACTTCATTTTAAAAAATACCATTATGAGGGACCAAAGAAGCTAAGCAAGAGTTACTTTTTTAACTTTTAATGGAAGATTGCATGTTAAGAACATATAAATGCCATTACGAGGCAACTCTTCAACTTTTTTGTGTTAGAAGTCCAAAATAAAAAAATCTGTAATGAAAAAATGCACGTGAGAATTTATACGTAAAGAAGGCATTACAGTAATGCATTATTCATCTCTGAATCATTAATAAATCTCTGACTGTGAAATTGCAGAATTGGTGAGTCTTGACACAGTTAATTTTGGATTTTGTGTAAACACTAACATCTATTTTAATTACCCAAAAGATGACTTTAGAATTTTACTTGTAAATGTGAACAGTAACTTCCGTAACCTTTAGCTGCCTTCTGTCAACTTAATTGTCTGGATTGTGAGTGGTACAATGGTCAGAGCAAAGGCACTGACACCAGCACTCTTAGGCTCCGTTGATGTTAAGATAAATAAATGAATGCAGTCACAAGTATTACCTCCCTTGATACACTCAAGAGGACATAAGTAACTTAGATGTGACATGAAAAAAATTGGTCTTATCTACAAAAATAGTGACTTTTTCAACACCAGAAATACTGTGCTTCAATTCAAACTTGCTTCTCAGTTTGTTTTAGATCCAAAGTAACCCTTCATCTGTTGGATGACGCTGTCTTGTCATCAAACAGAAAATAAGAAAGCTAGAGGCAACAAAAAATATAGAAGCATCATGAAAATGAGTCTGTTTTACCAGCAGTAAAAATACTGTAATTACACTTACCCAGGAAGGAAATCGATGCAATGGTGGGGTTGGAGGTTTGTTGCCAGCACCCTTTTTAGTTGTATCACAAGGTTCCCGTGTGTCAGCATTTAGTGCTTCACTGCAGTCATAGGTAAACACTCCATCACAGCCAATCTCCATTTTCTCTAAAATATCACTATCTTCTCCATCCACCAGATCAATGTCTGTTTCCTGAGGTCTCCATGGACGTATCAAACTTATGGCATTTCTGTTTCTACCGAACATTCTGTCAGAACTCAGCTGGGGCTGGCTAAGATGTTTCTTTGCTAATGCTGAATTTATACTAAACATATTTGGAGTCCGTAACTTTGGAGGTGGCAAATTTGAGGGAGAATCTGACTGTATTGTGCATTCAGAACCTGCAGAAGTTGCCAGAATTGGGTGTTTGGGTGTCAGAGCAGGGGTTAAAATTGGACTGGGGGTATTTGGCTCACTGGATGAGGATGAATAATCTAGCCTCTGAGACTGAAATTTCTTATTCAGCTCATCTGAAGAACTATCTTGGTCTTTTTTTTTACTTGTGAAGTCAGAGTTGCACTTTCCACCTGGATTGTTCTGGCCTTTTCTTTGGGACCCTTGCTGCCAGGAGTATAGCTTCTTGTGGTGAGTCCTCTGAACACCAAAACTGTCTTCTTCAAATAGAGAACTGCTGTCATCAGATGCTGTCAAATACATTTCACTTCCCACTCTACCATACCTTGCATTCTCTTCAGATGTGTGGCTTGAAAGAGTCGATGCACACCTGGATTTCAGTCCTTTGTCTCCTCCATCCTCATCTGAACTCCAGTCACTCCCAGTAGTGCAGGAGTTCTTTGACATGTCACTGTCTAGATCTTTGGATGAACAGCTCATTCGCACATTTTTGTTCTGCTCTGATCCAGAGGAGCTTTGTTGCAATGACTTCTGACCTTTATTTGTTTCATGTGCAGGACCAGCAAAGGTAGTTTCCAGGATATCCTTCTCTAGAGGACAAATATAATGAATATGAGAAAATTACTTTAGCAAACTTGACTGCTAAAGGATTTTATAATCATGTCTGCAAATAGTAAGTAGGTAATAATTCCAAGTGTGTAAGCACATCTGAGTTACATAATAGTATAAATAATAAACCTAAAGAAAATATTTTAAGTTTTTGAATGCAACTGAAGTTGCAATGATGTTTGCCAAAAAACTGTAACAAACGTTACTCAAAGTTCTAATCAAACTAAAAGGAGCAGTAAGTGTAAAGATAAGCAGCCTGGAGGCATAAAGTTTGTTGAAAACAAACAAACAACATATCCCCCCCCCCCC
>JANRGW010026117.1:0-60683 GCA_024733675.1 Psilopsiagon aymara | reverse complement strand
CCCTTAGTGAAGCCATGCTGGCTGTCACCAAGCACCTTGTTGTTCTTCATGTGCTTCAGCATGCCTTCCAGGAGAATTTGCTCCAAGATTTTTCCAGGCACAGAGGTGAGACTGGCTGGTCTGTAATTCCCTGGCTCATCTGTTTTCACCTTCTTGAAAATAGAATAGGAAATAGAAGGTTCTATTTCCCTTTTTCTGGTCGTCGGGAACTTCACCTGACTGCCATGATTTTTCAAATCTGATGGGCAGTTGCTCAGCAATATCATTTGCCAACTCCTTCTGGACCCATGGATGGATTCCATCAGGTCCCATGGACTTGTGCGCTTTCAGGTTCTTCAGATGATCTCGAACCAAATCCTCTCCTACAGTGGCCCCAGGGTCTTCATTCTCACAGTCCCTGCGTCTGCCTCCCATATCTTGGGTGGTGTGGTCAGAGCACTTGCCAGTGAAGACTGAGGAGAAGAAGTCATGAAGAACCTCAGCCTTCTCCAAATACAGAGAGGTCAGTTCTCCTGATAGCTTCTGAAGAGGGGCCAAGTTGTCCCTAGTGTGTCTTTTATTTGCAATGTACCCATAGAATCCCCTTCTGTTATCTTTCACATCCCTAGCCAAGCTTATTTCTAACTGGGTGTTAGCTTTCCTAACTTGGTCCTCAGCTTCCTGGGCAACATCCCTGTATCCTTCCCAGGTTGCCTGTCCTTGCTTCCACCTATTATAAGCCTCTTTTCCTTCAAAGTGTCCTCAGCCAGTCTTTATCCATCCAAGGAGGTCTCCTGGCCCTCCTGCTGCACTTCCTTCTAGAAGGGATGCAACACTCTTGAGTTTGTAGCAGGTGATCCTTGAATATCAAGCAACAGTCTTGGGCCCTCCTTCCCTCTAGAGCTTTATCCCATGGAACATTACTGAGCAGATTCCTGAAGAGGCCAAAGTCTGCTCTCTTGAAGTGCAGGGCAGTGAGCTCGCTGCACACTCTTCTCACTGTCCTGAGGATCTCAAATTCAACCATCTCATGATCACTGCAATCAAAGCTGCCCTGGACATTTCCAACCAGCCCTTCCCTGTTGGTGAGCATGAAGTCAAGCATGGAACCTCTACTTGTCAGCTTCTCTATTACTTGCAGAAGTAAGTTCCCTTCCTCACAATTGAGAAACCTCCTGGATTGCTTGTGCTGGCCAGTACCATCCCTCCAACATGTATCAGGGTGGTTGAAGTCCCCATGAGAACAAGGGCCTGATAGCATGAGGCTATTCCTATCTGTCTAGAGAGTGCTTCATCAACAAAATCCTATTGAATCACGGAAAAGCAAAAATGCTGTCTCCTGGGTATATATACATATGTATATTTTTATGCGTATGTATGGACGCATAGAGAAACAGAGCATTTTTTGGTGTGCATGCACTAAATAAGCCAGAACATCCTCCCAAAATAAATAACATTCAATAAAAAAACCCCATTAAGATTACATAATTAAATCTTCTCCTGAAATTATCTGTGAGCATTATATCTGAGATGTCTAGATAGAGAAAGCATCTGTAGTAAGGACCACTGATATTTTGCAGACTAGCCACTGAGGAGAGGTGATAAAAAAGCCTAATACCCTATCATAAATACACTGATTCAGTATATGTAACTAATTCACTACTACATTCACAACTAAAAGCTGAATACAGCTACTGTTTCAGAATGATTTATGCAGTGTGAAGTAGTCTCAGAAATTATCTTGTTTGATTTGTTAATGATTCTAATGTACTTGTCTGGCAAAAGTCCTTGGTTCTCAATGTTATTTAATAACTAACAGTGCCAATGCCCCCAAATGCCATTTATATCAGTGATGTTTTCTAGCTCAGTAATGGTTCTATGTTTTAGCATACAAGTAATATTTTTACTTTACTTTTTTAAAGAAAAAGAAATTAATCCTAATGATTCTTAAGAAAAAAATCAATGTGAAAAACAATAAACTAAGGTTAGATACTGCAAAGTGACCTCTCACAGTGCAGCTCTATTATTTTGATAAATTTCTGAAGGGTTTTGTGTCTTTTAACAGTGAAAAATTATATCCCTACTATTTGAATTTAATAAAAAAATATAAAAAAAATAAGCTTCTGGTCTGCATTATGTTAAAAAGGCATATAGAATTTGGGTTAATTTAAGAAGAACTTTCATGTAAGAGACATTAAAAAATACAGTATGTGCTGTACAGGATTTGTTACATGCCTTCCTGTCTGGATTGAATTTTGAAGGAATCTGCTACTTGCAAGACAGCAAACTTTTTCTATTCATAGAACTTTTTATGTGTTTGTCGCACCTGACACACTTTCTCTCAGCTGTAAACCCAAAGCATAAACAGTGATTTATCATTATATAAGGAAGAGTTGAAGCAACTGAAATTCAAGGTAAGCTCCCTTTATTCATTCAGAGCATTAGCAGCTTTACTTTTCCAATCACTTTTTAGGTAGGACTATCTTTGAGCTCTCTTCCTTTATTCTGCTAAGACTCTCTTTCCTCCACATAATCTTACAGATGGCTGCATTCAACTGTGACAGGACTGGATAAAGTCTGCAAGGTAAAATTATCAGTTGTAAGAGTGTGAAAAATCACAAGTAATATTTGTGCATTGGTAATTAATTTTTCAGCAGCTGATGGAAACAGGAAGACTTAATATAACAGGAACTTTTGGTAGTGGAGATAAAACTGACAAAATTTTTAAGGCTTTCACTTTTAAAAACAGTCCTTCGAATGCTTCCTCATGTTCAACTTGGTGTCCATTTGAATGCAGGTCCTTTTCTGCCAAGCTGCTTTCCAGACACTTGGGCCCCAGCAGGTACTGGTGCCTGAGTTTTCTTCTCCGCAGGCACAAGACTTGGAGCTTCCCTTTGCTGACCTTCGTAAGGTTTCTATCAGCCCATTTCTCCAGCCTGTTGAGGTCCTTGTGGATGCTAGCATAACACACTGTTTTTTCTGTCACTCCTTCTAGCTTTGTACCATCAGCAAGTCATATAAATTTCCTCTGTGAAGAACTTAAAAAAGGTATTTTGAGAGAGAATTATCCTAGGTATATACAGATACTTGTAATGAACTGTTATTTTGAACCTCCTCTACTGATGCAGTTGACCTTTATGTTGCCTCAGTGTGGCCTCTATGTAACCTCTATGTTACCTTTGTTAATTACGTTGAAAGCAAAATGATCAACAACATGGTACCAGATTTCAAACTTCTATACAGCTGAATATAAATAAGATAAATTTAGGTGTAGTGATTTTTTCTTCATCTTTGTTGATCCAGAATTAACTTTCCTGTATGTTCCCTGTGATTCTGGTCACTTTTCCTACAAGTCTTCTCTTACACTGAAGTCAAAGGTAAAACCTACAAGCTGTGAATTGGGATCTTTTAGTAGGCTCTGCTGACTCATGAAAAGCTACTCAGATATGAATCTGTTGCAGTTATCTTTCACAAAAGCAAGACACCACATGAGCTTTCATATACCTCTACAAAAGTGCTTGAATAGAGAAACTGATGTGCACACTAGGGAGGAATAACAGAACAAAAAAATGCATTTCTCAAAATGTTCAGTAGAGATTCACCTTAAAAGGTGTCAGTCTTCAGGTACTTTTGTCTGAAATCAAATGCAGGATTCCCAAAAGCCAAAGGAGTGAATATTGACAGGAGAGGCCTATAAGCTTTTAACTTTCAATGGAAAAAGGATGCTACAAAAAAACCCCAATCTTCTAATATTTGTGAAATTGCAGAACTTCTGAAGCAACCATTTTGGTTGAAATTAAATTTCTTGTCAATCTGAAAAGAAGGACTATGTCCCATCATTTTATTTTATTCTTTTTTAGAAGAAGAAAACTATGAAAGTCCGAGAAATGTGACAATTTGAATGAGACAAAAAAGAACCCCAAACTTGTAACTTTCATAACATTCTGTCATAGAAAATGTTTATTTTCCCCCACCACCTCTATTTTCACTCCAAAATAAAAATGAAATAAATGAATACTATGCCACCTCCCACCCCAATGGAAATGAAACTCACATATTATTGCAAGGTTTATTCCTCACTTGCTCAGTGCTATTATGACTAACTCTCCAGTCTCGTGAAAGATCTAAACAGCTGATTTTTATAAATACATTTGATTAATACCTAATCTATATTTTCATAATATATCACTTTACCACACATTTTCTTACTTTCTCCTTTCTGTCTTTCGCAGCCCTCAAATACAGGCACAAAAAGTTGTGCATTTTCTAATTTGTTTAGTATGAAATGCATCCCTGAAGAAAAAATATGCAGGATCAGTAGCTGCCAATCTCAGACAGAGGTGTCAAACTCTGAAGTACTATCCAGAAGATTTGAATTTTTGTTATTTGTGTTATTATGAATTTATTTCCATCTCTGGAACAATGCTATCATCTTTCTTCTAAAACCATTTCACACATGCACAGACTTTAATGCCAGAAGGAATGTGTCCATGCAGTTTCACTAGCTGCATAATATACTATACTTTAAAATATGGTAAATTTTCCTCACAAGAAGAACTGAAGGTTACTGACTGTATTAAGAATAAAAATAAATAAATAAATAAATTATCATATTACTGACCTGGAAAATGTGAAATGCTAAATAAGAGTTTAGAGGCTGAGGTATTATAAACAATAAACTGTAATAAATTTAGCTTCCTAATAATTTAATAACAGGCTGCTTCAGAATAGTGCTGTTTAATTTACCATTTTTCACTTTGATTATATCAAGCATTTTCAGGTTATGTGTGTTTCAACTGTCACTTTACACTTGTGCCACATCATTTTGTATCTGAGGATTATGTGAAGCCTGTTAGATGTAGAAAGAAAACAGCAGATAAAAGCTGCCATGGTCTAATACCTCTCTGCTCTATACACTTCTAAAGCTTATATCAGATTCAGATTTTGCTTACAAGCTATCTCAGAGTTCATTTATCATTGGGTGGAAAATATTTATAAATGGAATTAAATATTCTTACAAATGCTAATTATTATGGGTGATTAATTTTCTATTCTAGGCTCCATTAAGTGCCTTTACAGATATTCTTTCTACACACCCAGGTCTCTAATTTATTTCCCCCCTTCTCCTTCATGTCCTAGCAGTGCAGGGTTGTGCTGGGATACTCATTAGTTTTATGCTAGCAGTTCTGCCAGGCAGCCTCAGAGGCATCAGCATCACCTCAGAAATCATTAATGTAACTGGGCTGCAATCTAAAACTGACAAGCACAGAATAATCATTTAGGAGCTGAAACACGTTCTTCAAAAAAGAAAGAAATGTGTGTGTTCCAGTCATCCTCTGGAGACAAAAAGAGATCTTAATAAATCGAATCTGAAGCAACTTTTGTAATATACGCTCGCCATGTTTGAGGCATAGCATCAAGTTTTTCAGAGCCGTGATTTATTTTTTTCTGACAAAGTCCAGAAATATTAAATCACACATGACAGCAAAGATGCTGGATCAGGTTCATAATGTGACACTATATTGGCTGAGCCTGATTACATTATTTGCGTACTTGTCATGATTCGTTTCACTTAAGATGCCTGCTTACTCCCTTACAAGGACTATTTATGAAGCAATTTTTCACAAGAACAGCATGAAGAACTTGCATGGTCAAATGTATGAAGATTTATCTGAAATAAATAGCACAGTTTTGAGGGATTTTGCATAATTAAGTACTGATGTTGACTGGATCAGTGGGTCATATGTGGGAAGCTCAAGAAAGTCAGCTAACAGAATTTGAGAACAAAAAGGAGATGTCTCCTCTGTGGCTTAATGACTTGGCCCTTCAGGCTCCCCATTATCTTTCTGACTAACAAACAGAAACACCTACTGGTTTTCCTTAATCATTCTCTATAGACACATGTACCCTTTTAAACACCTTTTCATTTCTCACTTTTTCTCCTCATAGCTCTAAATACATAATACTGATTTAGAATCACTTTTGCCTTTCCCAGTTTGGCTGAGAAAAGTGAGAAGGCAGCTACCTACTGATCCATACTGGCTCCTGACTAAAACACAGCCACATGTATATCAGTCATAATATGAACCAAAAAGACTCTTTGAGGTAATGGAGGGGAAGCTTGCCCTCATTAACCATCACATCCAACACCCAATTCACTGATAGCCTGTTTGCCTGTATTGGTCAGGTTTATGCTTTCTGTCTCATTGAAAAGAAGAGTAAGCTAAGAGCTTCTGAATTAACCAATGGAAGCAGCACCAAATTCCAGTAATTGCAGCAGTCTGTACATTTTTTTTATGAAGAATACTGAAAACAATAAAAGGATAAATTACTAAGTGTAAACTAGCCAAGAGATGAAGGTCATCAGTGACAATCTTCAGTCCAGCACTCATCTGTGTCTCGACTGGGGCTCAAAATTTCATTTTAGTCAGTGAAGAGTAAGTCAGTGAATTCAGTATTGTTCACATTATCATCTACCTCACTCTAAGGTAGATTTGTAGACTTGCACATCTGGGAAAATGAACTGCAATCCTAAATGTCACTGATGATACTGATTAGCTATCAGTTGATCCTGAGAGTTTTGATACCATGATCAGAGTTATACTCCTAGGAACTTATTCAGTTGTGTACAGTTTGGTATTCAGCTCCACTTGAGATAGCCTGAAGTATCTATGACATATTCTTGTGGTTTCTGGGCAGGACAGTAGAGTTAAGGAAGGGCTAGAACCCCTGAAAGTGGCAAATGAAGGTTAAGTGGGAAAGCTAGGGTCATCTTAAATGTCAATACATACCCATGTGAGATAAAAAAAAATAAAATCAACCCAGCTAATGCTAGGCAACATTACTTGTAACCCTTGACTGTACTAATAGTTCTCCTAGGTCATGACACTTTTAACCTGTGACTCTGTTCTCCTTCTGTAAGTTGTGTATAAAGCAATGCCTTATAAAGTGATAGAAACACTAAAAATCTTCAGGCAGACATATGTTGGGGGGGGGAGGGGGGCAGTTCAGGGAATACACTAAGACAGCTAGAGTATGAGCTAAATAAAACTGGCAGTGTTGAGCTAAATAATAAATTATATATAGGATTGATGGCGGATTCTAAACCAGCTGTTTTGTTTGAGCTCTCAGCTTTGCTTGCTAAAATATACAGTAAGTTTTCCCTTTTCAGGATTCAGATTGTCCCTCTCATTGCTTTTAATGCCACTACTTGCAGAGTAAAGCACTTCAAAGCAGTAAATGTGGCAGAACCCTGGCTGGTAAAAAAGAGACTCATCATGAAAGTTGCTCTTTTGCTCAGGGCAGATCTCAAAGCTGTCTGTAAAATATGGAAATCTTATTCAAAATCCCAAGTTCCTGAAAAAAACCCTACTGCACACAGTTCCTCAGTTCCCATGAGAGATACACATACCACTGCTGAATCATACTGAGGTTGAGGTAAACTTTAAAAGCACACCATCACACATTTCGTGAGGCTCTTTTGTAACACTATAAAAATACCATCAGAAAATTTTTCTGTTTGGCCAGAGTTTGAAAATACGGTCATTTTATCTAAGATGCGCAAGAAAAAAGCTGAGCAAATTCTGCCGAGACAGATAAAAGGATGACACTTACAGAGTGAAAAAAGAGACTTTGTGACAAATTGATTTTCATCTCCAATTATGGCTCTTTGGGAATTATATCTCTCACAGAGGAGTCAAACATATCTCCTAATGCAGGTGGCTACTGCCTTTTCCTGGCAACTCTTTACTTTCATTTGTGCTTTCATTAGATGTCTTTGATACAAAGCTGTCACGTACAAAAGTTTACAAATGTGATGCTGTCAATGGCATTTTAAGACCTGTATTGCAGCTCACTCTTTGAAAAATGCAGATACAATAACTGTTACAGAGTGTTCTCCAAGAGGCCTTTTGAAAAAACTGAGCTATACACTTGCTGGTAAAATATGGCATCTTATTAGATTAAGCTGTTAAAATTCTAAGGAATAAAGTATTCCAGGTAGTAAATTTCTGTAGCACACCACAGAAAGGAAGGGATGAAGTTTCAAATAACACAGGCTTTAACTTCCTGCCTCTGAATCATTTTGTTGAATGAATTACATCAAACCAACCACACAGCCTTCACCTCACACAGAAAACAAGTGAAGAGGCATTAGGATAATGGTGCCAAGGAGAGCATTCTCATTTATTTTTATATGCCACAGTGGATTTCAGAGTATCCACAAACACACTCACATTTTTATTTTTTCTGTCAAACTTCTTTTTCAGCACTATTAATGCAAAGAAGATTTAGAATATTAAAATACAAATTAAATGAATTTTGGCAGAGAATTCCTCTGGTACTGCTATCATTACAATAGGATCTAGCCTACAAGCTGGAGTAGCAGGTTACTAAAGATAAATAATATTTAGGTTGGGGACTTAAATCTGCCATGTCATATTCCACTTCAAGTGTAAGTATAACTAAATTGTGACTTCAGTTGCACCTGAATGAACTAGAAGCAACATCCAGACAGTGATTTCAAAAATAATAGCTGAATAAAAGCTGTGCTTTTTATGAAGCAGCAATATAGTATAAGCAGAAAAATCTACCTAAAGCAGTATATAACAGATAACAACCCTGCAACAATCAGCAGTAGCTATAAGGAGCGCTACGGTGCAATTTTCTATTCCTAAATAGGACACACAGCATGTTTCACTTGAATTAACAAGTGGAAAAAGCCTTAAATGGTTGCAGCTGTTTGAATGAGCTTTTTGATGGTTGTTACATGGCTTCTATTTGATTAAGAATAAGGGGGCAAATTAAGCTTTTTGGCTCTACAGATGTGGACTGGAAAAAAGTCATTAACGTTCCCCACTTCTAGCTGACTCAGACTGGAGATTCTGAAAACAGGATATGTGAGGTGTTTTGACACTTTGACTGGGGTCTGCTTCAGATTTTCAGTGGACCAGGGGTTACTTGATTTAAATTTCTCTGTCTGGCAGTATTTTTTTTCCAAAAATGAGGTAACAAGTCCCTCATGATTGCAAGGATAATTGTATCACTCTCTGTGTTCTAGTCCATAGCCAAAAATACTTTTACCTGTTGTAGGGTCAATGACATGATTTTCTCACTTCTGGACTAAACTCTTGGTCATAATACTCTGTATATTGTTATCGTTTACAAACAAATGTAATTTTATGTGGTAGTCCTTCCCTCAACTAGTCTGTGACCAGAGGTCAATTATCTGCTAAGACAACTTTCTTTAAATTAGAATACTGTTTCACTCCAAATGAAAAAACACAGAATTTAGTAAATTTCATTTATAAACAGAAACAATCCACGTCTGTAATATCTATAATCTACCATCCCTTAGACATTGATGGACCAGACAGGTTTGGCAATTTCTGGTATAAGAAAAGTTGGTTTTATCCATCTGATTAGATACCCGTGAAGTATCCACTTTTGTAAGTGTTATAGCTCTTTAGTTCTCTTGGATCCCTGCGCCTAGATTCTTAATGGGGAAAGCAGATTTTTAAGGTGGCTGAAGGCAAGGAGCAAAGCCTTCATGGTAATAACTCAGCCATTATCTTATTCCAATCCAAAAGCAATCACAAAGTAATAGCTTGTCTTCACATTCTGCTTACCTACCCCTTATTAAATTTAGCCAATATATTCATATGACAAATGCCACAATAACTGAGTTATGTACTGTGAACATAAATTACTATGGAACAGACATTCTCATTCTGAGAAATATTAATGAAACTGATTTTTTTTTTCATATAAGATCATATAATGAACATATAGTTACTCTCATACTGTGTTCCACCCTTTTTTTCTATCTCACAACTTATTCCATAAGCACCAGATTTTTTTAGTATTTTAAAATTACTACTGACTTTTGGAGGGTTGTGTAGTCAGGAATTTTGCAACAAAATTCTTTTTATGTTTTTTTCTCACAGAAAGTGGTGATCAATCAAAGATTCATTCTCATCTCTCTTCAAATCTATCAGCTTCTGAAAAAAACTGGTCTAGAAAACAATTTCAGATGGAAAAAATGCATGGACTGTCATCTGAGTAGTTGCTTATCCCAGGGATCCGTATATCAGCTTTGAATGTAAAGACTAGATGCCCAAGCCCTGGGAGAAGAAATTGCTTATGTCATCCTGGATGACTGCCCTAACCATTGCTCTAAATCAGTTTTCTGCTCTTCTCCAGAAAAAAATGAATCAAAATATGTCAGGTTTGTACCCAGGTGGCATAAGAATTCTGCTCACAGGTCAGTTGGATAGTAAAAATCTATAGAACACTGCATTTAGGAGGCTGTCTCTCAGAGGATTAATTTCTTATCATAACGCAAAAACTGATTTCAACAGTACAATTGGCTAGGTAGCATAAACTGCAAAACCTTATGGTCTGAGGCAGTAAAAAAATCAAGACAACTTTCAGATCAGTCACAAACTCAGGCAGGTACCAGAACTCTAAATCCCAAAAAAAGGCGACTCAAAAACCCAAAAGAAAAAACAAATAACAACAAAGCAAAAAGAAAAAAAAACAAAAAACCCACCACCAACAAAAAAAACCCTACCCAATCTAACCCCCAAAACAAGTCCTCATTTTGGAACCAAAGAGAACTTAATTTTTAAGCCTCCCTGCAATATAAAGGCACAATTTCACAGCAAGATTTACTTCTTCTCTAATTTCTCACACATACATTCACATCAAATTTCACTTGACTTCCCTTCAAACTCACTAAAGAAATGTGTGAACTTTACTGTGAGGTTACATTAGAAAACATTATTATGTTTATGAATATCTCACAGAGAAGAAGGCAGAACAGATCCAGAGAATTTGTTGGAGTCTGTCTGAAGCATGCTCCCAGTATCCAGACAGACTGTGTGGAGCATTTAGGAGTCGAGCCAAAACGAAGAAAAATCCCCTAATGAAAAAGTCACCTGTCAGAAAAGCTCTGCCAAGAAATGTCGAGTATGAGGCTTGACGATGTTGTTGTCCTCAAGCTATAAATATGAACAGCATCTATGAGCCAGAGATGAGAAAACCAGCAAGGATACAGAATCAGCAGTTGGACAAGGAAATGTAAACACATTTAAATCCATGCAGAAAAAGTGTTTAAAAGTGGAAAGACTGGTATTCCTTTGAGACACAGAGATAAGCTTTCCCTTAGTAGTTCAAGCAGCTTGCAGGCAGAGACAGCTGGTGTGACAAAGACTCTGTTCATCACTGTGTAGGCTGCTGTGTGGAAAAGCCTGCCCAGACAGCAGACGAATGAAGCTCAGACTTTACTTTCAGAGTCTCCCAGACTGCACCCTGCTTTAGTTAAATCCAGACCTATTATAAAGCAAACGGGAACCTTGCCAGGGACTTGGAGCTGGTATTCTCTCCCTCTTCCTTACCAGGAACAGCAAAATATTTCTATGTATTCATTTTTGTTGTGTTATCTAAAATGTACTACACAAGCAGGGTAAGATTGAAAAAATTCTATCAGTTACCACCAATCATAGAATAGTATATGTTTGAGGAAGGCAGCAGGATAAAGTACTATAGCTTCTTATTTGACATAGCCCAGTCATTTAGACTGCAGTACTGACTATAATTGTAAAAGAGATATGTATATTTTTAAAGATCAAGGTATTTGTGCTGCAGGAGATGGCAATGAACACAAGAAATGTCTGTAAAATCTGTGTCCACAACAGAGTACAGATCTTGGAAAAGATCTGGTATGATAGATACTCTTGTATAAATAAAGACTATATATGTGTCAGAGCGATCTGTGTGACAAATTACATTAAATCTTCCTGAGCATTTCATGCAAATTCTAATAACTAACCTCTCCCTCCATCATTTCCCTCCATATTCCACATCTCTGGGCAGCATCAAGCAGATTTTCACTGAAATATTTCCTTCTTTCCTGACAGGCATCTGTAGAAGATTTGAGTTTCCTCTCACTGAAGTTTGAGATTTCCTTGCAAGAAAAGTGTCCATGGGTTTCACAAGATTTGACAATATTTAATTGTTATTCTTTAAAAATTGATTCTTTTTCACTTATGCTATCTTAGGATTTTACAAAGGTTTTTAATATACTGATTCCTGTTTTGTTGATACATAAGAATAAACACACTAACTAAAGAAGGTGTGCCATCTATGGAGACTGCAGTCTATCTTAATTCCCACTTAAAATCAGGCCTGACAATCTCAAAAATCTTCCATATATGAACCCCTTCTGAGTATGATAAACAGCATTCACAGGCTCAGAAGCAACCCAAAGAACTCGCTCATCTTTTTGCACATTGCTGGTTTGTTTTATTGTTTGCTTCTTTTTATTATTTATTTATATAACCTAGATATTCTCAGTGAAAGGCTTTCTCTTGTTACGGTATGAGAACATGGTTAGTGACTGTAATGATTTTTGTGAAGAAATATCATGCATATGAGAAACTGGTACATGGACAAAGAAGCTTGTTCACATTAGAAAGAGGACTTCCTTTCCATTACCAAGCTTTGTAGTTCAGTGCACAGTACAAGAGAGCTTATAACCACAACAGGAAAGGGAGTAATTAGAGACAGTAGAGAAGGGGACAAAAAGGCTCATCCTGGCCTGGGGTCAAAACCAACCCACCATATGATGGAGGGTGGGAGTTCAGAATTAATGCTACATGGGAAGGTGATTGGTATGAGAAGAAAAAGCCTCCACTTGCTCCTTCAGTTTGACTTTATGTACTTCATGCACCCTCTGCACAACTAGAGTAGCACAAAGGGATTTAACTTGGGCTGAGAATCTGATCATTAGGATCTCAAAAACAAATAGCATATTCAAATAAAGAAAAAAGTAAATCCCTAGCTCTTTGCCTATAGACACAAAGCTCCACTGTTTTTCCTCTCCTCTCCCAAAAATATCTCACCTGTTTTCACTTAAATAATTGGGACCACTGAGGAAAACCAGAGAGAATAATATGCAAAATAGTACGGAAATAAAAATCCTAGCTTTCTGATTTGCACGCAAAGAATAATTTAACAAATACATCATCAATAAATCAACAAGGAGCAGAAAGTGAAGAGCGGAATAGAAGTATTTTGGAAAGGCTCAATATAAGAAACAAATTTTGATAACCAGCATCAGATATTTATGATGGAAATTTAGCTAGTGTTTTAATGACAAGTTAATAGGATTTACAATATATACTGTAAAACTGTAAACTGCTGAAGAGGCAAACTGCCACAGATCCCATCTCAGATTAACAGAAGATAAAGCATTTACAGGCTTCTGAATCTACTTGCAATTTCAAAGAGAGGGGGTGGAGAGAGAAAAAGAAAGGACACCATCTCTGATTTGGAGTTCTCAAACAGTGGCAAATTCAGTAGATCATTAGAAACATACTTTCCAAAAAAGAAATTTTCTGAGCTTTGTGTTCTAGATTTTACAGGGAGCATCAGATTCTTATACTGAAATTTACCTTCATCTGTTTTTTATTTGAAAACCCCGTCTGGGCAGATCCAGAAAGAATTGCTAAACATATTAAGTGTTACAACCATTTAAATGATATGAACATAATTTCCTGGGATTACTTTGTTAAAATGATGTTTAAAGAAGATCTTTACTTAGTATACTATAAAATTCCCTATTATACCTGCTAAAGTTAATAACATTTTTGAGACTAAATGAAAAACAGAACACTAAGCAGTAAGGTCAAGAAATAAGAAGGAATAATTGAACCACTACACCTTTCTATACTTGAGTACTAATATCCTCCAAACTGTACATACTGAAACTAATCAAACAAAACTTTAGAAGTTTCAGTCATTCAGAGAACTGAACAAGCCTTATTTTATAAATGCACAAGATATGTCTAGAAAACTCTTTTAACTGTTTTACAAAACTGTACATGTCTTTTTTGTTTTGTTTGTTTAGTGTCCTTCACTAAATACTCTCCCAAAAGTGTATAAACATATATACAAGTGAATCACACAGCCTGTAGTTAGCTGCAAATCTGTCATGCACAGTCAATTCAGGGAGAAGCAACCTCTGCAGAAGGGACCAAGGGACCAAGGAGAAGCAACCTCTGCAAAACCCAGACCAAGGGTTTTGAATGAAATGACTGTTTAACACCTTCAAAAAAGTCCTGGCAATTGTGGTTCCAAAATGCCCATGGAAATCACACAAAAACACCCACACACTTTTTAGGAAATCATTGTCAATAGTAACTGTGGTTGAAAAAAAACTCAAAACCCAGCAAAATCAGCATCCAGAATATTTGAATAGAAGAGATGAAAAGCAAAAGAATATATGGTCACAGGAAGAGCTGGACAACTAATCAATTGGAATTTTGGGGGGCTTTGGTCCCCCATTCCTGGCCATAATTTAAGTACACCATCATGGTGGGGATTCTCTTCAATTATTTGAATGTTGCAGCTGCTTGAAAAGACCCAATTAATATATTAGGTATCATAAAGTGTTCACGAGCTGCTCATGATGAATACTTGTAAACTGTTATTGGTATTGGTGAAACCACATATTTTGGGATTGATCTTTTCTGATGCTCTTACAGAGTGACCAAAGCTGTAACGAGTGCAAATGTGGTCTTTGATTCTTTTGGGGAGATCATTTAGCAGGCGATAAATAAGCCTATACAATTTAGACCATTTAAAATTTTTCCCTATCATCTTTGAACCAGCTGGAGAATTATGTTTATTTGGCTCCACACATGGACCTTAGCTTTAAAAATAACCATATTCCTTCCTGAGTGAGGCAGTGTGAAGGATAAAAGCCAGATGTACAGGCTGTCTGAGAGACTTAACTCTTTTTTCTTGACACATTCGCAGCAAGCAGTGAAAGTGTGCGGTCCTAGTTGTGAAAGCTGTGGTTAGAGCCTGGCTCTGGCAAGGAGGTTGAGAGAATTTTTATTTCTCTATCCCACATGCAGAAGAACATAATTTTTCACATTCCTGGCAAGTACATGCAATGAGTTGATTTTCTCTTTTATGTAGTGCTCTCGGTAGCTACTCATCTCAGAATCACTTGTACAAGGAAAGTGGAGTTGACAAAGCAACTGACTGTGTTTAGGGGCCACTAGACTTCACTTATTCATCAAATTAAGGGAGTTTCACAGAATAAAGACCTTCTGAATAAGCAAATTTGCTGGATTTTTTGCCAACTCACCTTTGTTGAGGCTGCTTTCTGGCAGTTGATCTACCCTTCCAGAAGCTACAGTTCTTGAAGAGCTGAGCAGTGGTCTGTTAATTTACAGAAGGAATCCAAAAGGTCAGTTTTCCAGCCAGCTGAATCTGAAAACAAAAGCAAAAACTTAACAAAATGCTGCTGATAAATAAATAAATTTATAATGTGCCAATTTAATCCCAGTTCACGCCTACTAATTTTTGTCTGCTCACCTTATTAAGTAAGTATATTGGTCTCTGTTTCTTTTACTAAGTAATTACACCAACAGGAAAGAAACCATGATATTTCATGGGGCAGTTTTCAGACTTCACTTTGAAATTATGTTCTTAAGTGCAAGTTCTCCTAATTCAGAATATTATTTAATTCTTAGTGGGACCTATAATACAGGGACCCAATTCCTACCACAGTCATCAGGGATTTCAAGCCTTTTCAAGAGGTCTGGAAAACAGAGATTCAGATGCTTGTATCCACTTATATATGTGGATATTGAAAGCAAGAGTATATGTGTGCTTTTATCGCTGGCTCTTTGAGCATAATCAAGTTATCCCCCATTTCAATCAAACATGTATCATAGCAAAAAAATTCAATCAAGATTTTAGGGCTGAAAATACAGAGCAGTATGATCACTTGAGAGCATGCTTTTCTATGCTACTTACATAGGACACTTGTATGCTGGTTTTGGCTGGGATAGAGTTGATTTTCTTCATAGTAGTGAGTTTGGCCCTGTGTTTTGGATTTGTGCTGGAAGAAGTGTTGATAATGCAGAGGTGGTTTGATAATCGCTGAGCAGTGCTTTCACAGAGTCGGAGCATTTTCTGTCTCTCACCTACCTCACCAGCGAGGAGGCTGGGAGTGCACAAGAAGTTTGGAGGAGAAACAGCCAGGACAGCTGACACCAACTGACCAAAGAATGTAAGGTTGTCTAAAGGTCCATAACATAGGATGACATGCTGGGAATATAAAGCTGGGGGAAGAATAAGGAACAGGGGGATGGCATTTGTCTTCCTAAGTAACATTATACATGATAGAACCCTACCGTCCTGGAGATGGCCAAACACCTGCCTGTTCATAGGAAGTGGTGAATGAATTCCTTGTTTTGCTTTGGTTGCACATATGGCTTTTACTTTACCTACTAAAGAGTCTTCATTTCAATCCATGGGTTTCCTCGCTTTTACCTTTCTGATTCTCTCTCCCATCTCACCAAAGGGGGAAGTTAAAAAGTGGCTGTGTGGGGCTGAGTTGCTGACTGAGGTTAAACCATGACAACTTGGAAGCAGAGACCTGTGCTCTACTCCCAGCTCAGAACACTCAGGTATTTTGCCAAATACATGTGTTTTCCTTGGAAATTAATAAACATGCCTCATCACAGAGAATGGAATTCAGATTTTCCCTCTCCTTGGTGTGTGCTCTCAACACAAAACAAGAACATGTTATCTATTTCCAATGTCCAGTTTTGGGTAGCGGAGGGAGAATAGGAGTAGCATCAAAAGAATAATTGCAAGGATCTTCATGCCAAAGGCAACTAATCAGTTTGTTGCTGCTCTTGGTTTACAACACTACTGTGGAAACTGGAGAAATGTGACTTTCAGTCTGCTAAATCTTGATGGGACAACTGAACTCTGCTATCCCAGAGCCTAAGCAAATTTCTCGAATAATGTTATAAGATGTACCAGTACAATTCTAAAGGGAAAGCTGTTAACTCTAGTTTCAGGTTAATTCTTCCAGAGGTTTTTTTTTGACATGTACATCAGAAACATGTTCAGAAAGTACCTGAGACAGCAAGTGATAGGAAGGTAAATGCTTGTCTATTTTTGACTGCTTTTCTAATTTCTGTTTTACAGAGTGAGCTACAAAACCTGATTCAGTACTACCACAGTTGATGTGCTCCTGAAATTAAAGAACCTGAAAATAGGTATCTCCTACGCCTCCTGATTAAAGCTAGTGGCCATAAGGTTCCTCCAGCAACAGAGAACAAGTAAGCAAGAGGCTCTGATCAAATACCATCTCAGCCCTATTATGTCCAACTGTTAGTTTTTGGTTGATCTTGATTTTGAATACTTCTGAAAATTGAATCTAGTCTTATCATGCTCAGATATTGCCAAAAACTGTTAGTTTTTGGTTGACCTTGATTTTGGATACTTCTGAAAATTGAATCTAGTCTTATTGTGTTCAGATATTGCCATGTTGTTTTCAAGTATAGACTAATTCAGTACATAAGGAGTTCTCATTGGAACACACGAATTCCACTAAAATGCAAGTAAATACTTTTGACTATTATGCTTATTATCATTATTGTTATTGTTACTAATGCTATTATATATTATTATTGTTAATTTCACCACATTTTTTCTTGGTTTGATATCACAGCAAATGAAACTTTATTTTGCAGCTGCTTAGAGCAGTTCTATTTGTAACTCTCAGACGGGTTTATCTTAAGGAAGTGTTTTCTTTGCCAGCATTAGACAGAGATATATAAATAACTGAAAGATAAGTCAGCAGAATGTTTGGAGGCAATGACAGTTTCAAAACTGAAAAAATAAGATTTTTCATCTAATCTTTGATTTTACAGTCAAATATAGTCACAGATATCTTGTATAAATTCACACTTTTTAGGACATACCTTCATATACACTCTCTCTTTAAAGAGAGTTCAAGTAATGATTCTTCAAATAATTGACACAATACAGGAAGCACATGAGAAGAAAATAAACCACACAGAAATAAGTGCAGTGAAAAATGTACTGCATAACACCAATTTGCTACACTGAAGCATCTAAACCTATAAATTATGCTAGCAGTCTGGATTACAATCATAGCAAAATGTTAAAATGCATTACAACATGCAACATTTTCTATAGGGAGTACATTTCAGTGGTCTCCATGAAGGAAATCTTGAATCTTGTCTCTGAATTCAAGGAGGAAACTCCCGATAGAGTTATGACACTGCATAGCAGCAGAGAATCTATGTCCTAGAGGTTCTGTTCATGTGGTTTTTCAGACAGGAACTGGAAAGACCTTTGAGGAAGAAATGTTTAAGCCAACAGGGCTGAGAAAATAAATTCTCTTTCAGATATACAGCAGTAACCCCAGGACTGATGAAAGCAACCTGTCTTCCATGATATGAACATGTGCACAGGGCCTTATGAGATATATAACACACAATAAAACAAATAATCATTGAAAGGGACTCTGATGCAGAAAATTTTTTTTTTTCATTAATTTTTCCAGTTTGGGGTTAGCATCTGTGTTCATCTGCAAGTTTTAAAGTAGAATTCACATACCGGATTCCATTCCTAGTTCTCTGACCATAAAAATTGTTCTTTTTCCCAAGAGAAACACTAAATGTAGTTGGAATGCTTTGATCTGCTCTTAAAACCAGATCTGATTTTGACAGGGAGCAACTACACAGAGAGTAGGGGGTAATATCATTTGATCCAAAGCTGACAATGTTTTATGCATAGATTGTCAGCGCATTAAACCCTACCCTGAATTTTAAGGCTCATTGTTTAATAACAGAACACTAAAACATTAATTTTTATAGATTTCTGTAAAGATAGAATGGAAAGAACCCCAGATTTTATAAGTGCATAAGAAGGAGGTTAGAATTAATTTTGTCCAACCTCAGAAATTATTTTGGCTAATATTCTCTCGCCCAATTTAACCGTATGCTATCCTACCCACATTGCATTTGCACTGACTTTGGAACACTCATCTTTCTTTAATCTGGATGCCAGACATGTAGTAGCTTGCAGCTTAGTACTGTTATTTGTTTGAAAGGTACACTGAAATCATAGATAGATTGCTCAAGTCTATCTTCTTGGTGCTGGTTTACTCCCAGTGGGTTCTGTGATAGCCAAAACTGAAAAAGTTTCAATTCTACAATAGGAAAACAATTCTCAGCTACATTTGTTTTTCAGTTGTTCTGGGTTCTCCCCTTCTCCTGAAGATAAAATAAGTGCAGATATGTATTTTGTGAGTTTTAGATACAATCTACCCACCCACATTTATATCAAATTGCCCAAGGAAAGGCTGTCATTATCCTCTTCTCCCAGTCATTTACATGTAAAAAAATTACAATGAACTTTAGCACACTGGGCTTTTCATCTCCTCATTAGAAATATAGACAAGGAAGACAACTGAGATTTAAGGAAAGAAAATCCTAATAAGATCTCCAGCTATAGGAATTCTGAGAACACTTTGTCATGGTACAGTGTTTACCAGGCAGTAGAGTAGGATCATTTCTTTTCTTTAAACTCAGATTTATTTTAAAGTGCTGTCTCTGCTGCTTTTAAGATAGCGTAGCAAAGTCTGTGAGAATCTCCTGCTGCTGAGCTTTGCAAGCTGTTGGCATTCTCATGTAGTGAATTGTGGTCTGTTATTGGACACTGCTTTGGTAAATCTTAAAATGCAAAAAAAAAAAACCAACCAAAGTGCTCCTGTGGTTTTTGGTAGAAGTTATTCTGGGCATGCAATTACTTCAAATAACTGCTTATGCTACCAAGAAACATTCGTTATCTCTTTCAACATGGCTGGATATATTGCACTACAGTACTCAAAAGCTGTTTCAATCATTGTAAAAATACATGGTCTTACAGTTTACACCAACACCTCATTAAACACTCAATCTCTATTAAATCTTGATTACCAGTAATAGATTCTTACCAAAACTGTCATTTGACACTTTCTGAAGTATTTTCTGGGCAGATCTGCAAATGATTCAGCTCAGTAGCATAGAAAAAAGAATTTCATCACTGAAAATTCCCACAGCAAATAACTTTGCTCACTCAAGAAAAGACTCTTGATCATGGGTCTACAGCAGTAGCTGTTCTATAATTAATCCAGGTTCAGCTGATTCCTAATTAATAATTAAGGTTGTGCTCAGCAGTTTACTTAAAGCAAGGATTCAACCATTACCTTTATACAAGGAATCCAATCTATCTTTCTTACATTTTGAGTGTTTAATCTATGAGTAAATATAAAATAATGTCTTTTCAACTGTCTTGTTTAATTTAGGAGTTAGGAATGACCAAACCCATAGCTTTTAAAAGAACAGCTATCTATATATCACTTCTCTCCAGATCTTTTTTAATAATGAATGGTCAGTTTGTTATCATTTTAACTTCCAAAACAGTTAATATGCATTAAAACCTCATATAAAAAAATCCATTTCATCCTTTAAAGCACTGTGCGTATACTGTTAATGAACTGTTTCTTGGGTTTCCTGTTCTGATGTTTTTCTTTAATTCATACTGGTGACAATTTACAGTCCTGATACATTTGTTACTGCCAAATGGATTGAAATTTTTCAAAATCATTCCTCTTCACCAAAGCCCTGGTGGACACGAGTAAGAGTCTCTAGTAAAGGTGACCATTAGAGAACTGCAGTGCTTGATTTAGGAACTAGGTGATCTTTAAGGACACTTACACCCCGAACCATTCTATGATTCTATGACTAATGTATGAGTGATTTTTTTGTTCATAGTTCAGAATTTCTAGATTTAGTAGTTTTGGGTTTGTTTTATTTCATGTTGGTTTTTTTTTTTTTTCCTTTGGTTGGTTGGGGTTTTTTTGTGTGTGTGTGTTTTAGCTTTGTTCTGTGTTGTTTTTTGTTGTTGTTTTTTTTTTTTTTTTTTTATCATAAATACAGCAGTACTTTCAATAATGTAGAAGAAACAAAATGAAAGCAATGCCTTGTCACTGTTCAGCTACCTGCTTGTAACATTATTCTGACCTGGAAGAGTAGCCCTTTATCAATCATCTAAGGATTTCCTTGCATATATTTGTGTAACCACAAACATCTGCTTGAACGAACAAATCTGTGTGTTTCATCCCACCTTTAAACAGATGAGAGGGGAGGAAATCTGGTCTACTTTATGTAAATTATATGTGACCTCTGGGCTGTTGGTAAAGTGCCAATGCATCTTTCAACTGAGCAAATATTGGAGACCTGATATAAAATCTTTATTTTTGGAAGCTGCATGTATTTATTTGTGTCATTCAATTCACTCAGCTTCCTGAAATCAGTAAAATAATCCTTGTTGGAGAGGTCTGGATAGGGCATATAATTTCTCCTAGCTCATAAAGGGACATAGTGTCATTAGCTACTCATTCCTAGCAGGGTTTGTGGAGTCTGTGGTTTTCTTCATTTGGTCAACAGTAAAATTAGTCCCCCAGAGAAACATAGTTTTTATTGACACAAATAGGAGTGTTACTTAAAGAGCATCCACAGAGGACTTTCATAGGGAAAGGCTGCTTTCGTACTCCAATATTACCATCAAGAACTATCTTAAGAGATGCATACTACATGAACTTTCTTTTATATAAAGCAGAGCACACGTACACAGCAGTGAAAAAATAGATACACTTTAAGGCACATGACTAGATATTTATGATTTCATGTCATTAAATGTGTATATATTTAAAAGCTTTTTAAAATACATATCAAGTCATTTTTCAAATAAGGACTCCTAATGTGCCAAAAAGTAAAGGTGTCCATCTGTGCATTTTGTAAATTTTGAACTAAATTATTTGCAGCTTTTGTGTGAATGCATTACTAGTCATGGATCCCATGTGATACCTAATTATAGTGCGGATGTGGGCTGAGAAGTTCATGATGCAGATAGGATGGCTTTCTTGCAATTCTTTCTGAAGTATTTGATTTGTCTCTCACTCTGGTTACTTTGCACCATCTGCTTTGAGTTCTCTCCAGTCTTACTTGATAGAGGATAAGAATACAGCCAGTTTGGGAGACAGGCAAAAGTCAATCCCCAAACCTTTTTCTGTTTAAAATCCCCCAAACCACACCAAAACCCCAGAACAGTCAGGGCAAACAATCACACTATATATAGCAGCTGGCTTGTAAGAGTGTGTGTATTCATGAGCCTGTCTATGCACATGTTTTTTGTTTTGGTTTTGATAAGAATACTTGCCAATGTTCTTTTTTCTATCCATAAACACTTTCAAAACATTTGGAAGGTCTCCGCTGTAAGGTTTTTGCTTGTGTCTTCAATTCCATTTTTCTTTTTTCCCGCTTTCCACTATACTTATGGTGGAAACTATGCATTAATTTGAATGCAAATATACACTATGCAGTTTTTATATGAAGTGTATACTATATGCAAGCACTATAGCCTAAGTGAGAAGGAAATTATCTGCACTTTGAATTCTCCAGCAATTATATCAATATGGATAAGTGGCATTAAGTGCAATCATACAGAGCCTTGAAAAAAATCTGGTCTTAATATTGCATATTGCAGAGAAGAACAGATGCTATTTTCTAGCAGTTAAAATCACTGAAAATTCAGTATGCTGGGGTTTTAAGTCTTCAGTAGAATTATTGCATTTATCTCAAGTAATTTAAATTGTATTATTCACATCATGGTAATATGCTGCTGGTTAGAATGAAAAATTGAATGTACACAGGTACTTCCTGACAGTAGATGGATTGAAAAAAAAAAAAAAACAAACCCAAATAGCAAACGCAGAAAAAAATCTAGAGCAGGTAAATATAGTATTAATAATAGAAAGATCTTTCTGTACTATATACAGCAGATATTTAATCTGTTCTCTCCCTGCATCTTTCTGAGTCTAGTTTTTAAAGGCCATAAAACTCTGAATTCTAATTTTGAAATGCACTGTGACTGCAGTGTTTAAACCTGCTCCCCATTGAGGACAGAAATGAGGATAAGGATAATTCTGAAATTCAGAAATGAATGAAGAAGCATCCCCCATAATTTTCTGTCAGTTCTATGATGTTGGTTAAAGCTGGAAGATTCAGAAGTCTCATTTCAGACAGATACAGATCTGTCCCATGACAAAGTGAGAATGAAGAAGTCAAATATATTTCCAAATAATATGACATTTATCATGAGTGGCTATTACCAGCATATGCAGCTAAGCAATTACATAGGCTGCATTCACTTGAACCTGAGGGTATTTTTTCCTCCCCCAGTTCTTTAGGTATTTGAACTCTAGAGTCATGTTAGACAAACATATTGCAGTCTAATTATTTCAGATGTGCCATAGGGCAGAAGTTGAATATAGCTATCAGGGAAGTATTTTGCCATGCATCAGCCATTCCATTAGGACTGCCTGCACTTAGGTAGTGAATGCAATGCAGTTCAAGCTAGTTTACGCTGATAATGTTATTCTCAATAGAAACAGAACTTTTGTAATTGTCATTAATAAGGTAAATTTAATAAATATTTTGGGCTATAAAAAATTAGAGAAGGTATGGATTGCCTTAAACTCAGGTTTCTCTGTTACCCTACTAAATATGACTACGTTTTTACATTACAAAACATATTAATATTTGTGCCCCGGATTATTAAAGAGCATTGTTTCCCAAGATATTAGTGGTGCTGAATACCAAATTCTGTGATACTTAAGACTTTTTTGAGTAAATGAAAGGTCATGGAAATTTGCTGCATTATATATGGAATCTCAATGTGCAACTTATCTGCAGCAAAATCAATCATGATGTTATATGAATTTTCTCCACTGCAATCTTACTTTCCTTACTCTGAAAATCATTGTCAAGGCAAAGGAAGCTAGTAAGGGGCTTAGGGAATATCTCATTGTTGTAAAAAAAAGCCTAGCAAGTCATTATTTTGTTAATGCGCATGTTATCGACACAAACACATGATGTTTAACATTGATGTTTTTTTAAATACCAACATCCTCATATATTTTTGTCATTTCTATTAAATGGATAGGTCTTTCTTTTTAAAACAGATTGTATAGGTTTTTTAAAGTAGATAAACAATAGCAGAGATGATATTTATATGCCATTGAAAGACATACTAGGACTAGCTGAATTAATTATTTCCTTTGGAAGTACAGTTAAGATTATTTTCTGGGGATTTACCAATAATATTTTTCATTATGCGGTATGAAATGTTTGTCATGTAGAAGAACTACTTTAGAAAAAAACAACCAAATGAGTTTTGAAGTTTAACTTTGTTTTGTCAAGTCATGACATGCCGCATAGCAATGCTGAATAACATGTCATGATACAGGATACAGTTAGCCCACAATTCTGGTATTATTTTCATGTGGATTTTGATTTACTTAAAACATACAAAAAACCATCTCAGCTGGTACATATGAAATATCTTTGCTTTGTGAGAAATTGAATAGCTCTCTGGTCTTTTTCAGACTCTAAAAGGATTTCCACTCTGGCCACGCTTTTGACATAGGTTCCTCTGCTCACATTTAGATACAGCCAGCATTTGTATTGTGTGCAATCTTGCACATAAATTTTAAAAACCCCCTTTTCTGCAGTAATTTCTGTACATATCCAAAGGAGTTTAACCTGTGGAAGAGTACAGTGATGGGGCCAGGAAGACCTCAGCCAGGTTATGCTTAATATCTCCTGTGAAAATGCACCTACACTGAGGAGTGGGGCTGTGCAGACAGAAAATCCTACTGCTTCAACTAAATTGCCTGTAACAAATGATTTAACTCCTTGACTAATAAAATCTTTTTTTTTTTTTTTTTTTTTTTTTTTTACAGGGCATTTCCTTCCTGCTTTTATCTTTCCAATTCTCAGCCAGATTTATTTTCTAAGCAAAACACAAACAATCTTTTCTGAGTGTTTGCTACTTAATTTCAATGCAAGCATACATTCAGCATAGTTCTGCTATGCTCAGATTTATTCCTATTTCCCAGGGTATAGTACCACTGGGCTCGTGCATCTGTAGCAGCCTCCACATGTTCATGTTTATCACTCTGCAGCGAGCAGGCATGGCAATGCTTAGTAGTTCTGCCCTCTCCCATAAGCTGTGTGTCATCCTGCTCTCTATTTATTTGGAGCCATTCTGATTTGGAGCCGATGACAGCATTCTGCTGCTCCATCAGAAGTCCTCAAGGTTGTTGTGGGTCGAGGACATGCTGGCCATTTTGAAACAGCATGGCATAACAAATGGAAGTGTCCCATTTCAGCAAGTCGGCATGAAGTTTATTCCTGTCATTGGTGTCACCAAATCAAATCTGCTTGCAAAAGTCAAAGCTATCAAAGCCTCCCTTGTTTCCTAGCTTATAATCAGGAATAGCAGAGCCATCTACTGGTGCTTCTTATAGCTATGGGTATGATACTAAGGCATTTGGGAACAAAATAAATGAGCCCTGAATCTGTAAGGAAGATATTCATCCAAATTAGCTGGTGAATTTTGCCTTTGTTATTGCAGTTTGGGGAGAAAAATGAGGTGAAGCTGGCAACCACATTTCATCTGTGATAATTCATAAAAATAATGAGCAAGCTAATAAAATAAGAATGTGAGTCATAATGATGAAATGCTGAAGCTTAAGCACTGAAGCTTAAGGTTAAGCTTTGCTTAAGATTAATAAATTGCTTTGTTACAATTTGTCTGTTGCATTTCTGCATCTCTTGCAAAGAAAGCTGTTCTCTGGTAGGCCTAATTGCAATCCACATTCAGGTGGTAGGTCCTGTTCTGTGTTAGATCTGCTTAAATTTGTGAAGTCTAACATTAGGGTGACTAGTTGAAGGCACACTGTTATGACCACTAAAGCAACTTGTAGCACAAGGCAACAGCAGAGCAGCTAGCTTCAGGCCACTTTCTCCTGTGGAGAGCTTCTTGCGTACTGCTCCTCCTAGGTGTGTCTAAACAGAGGATGCAGCTGGGAAAACAAGATATATTTGCAAAGCCAGTCCCTGGTTTTTGTTAAGATAAATCTACACTAGTATGGAAAACAAGTAGAGGGCGGTTTCTCATTTGAGACCAAGTGGCATGGATTGGCTTAACAGCCACAGTGAACTTTCTAAAGAAGTGTATAGAAATATACATTCCATAGAGCTTGGCACAGAGCCTTCTCTGAGCCCCATGTAGTGCTCTGAAGCCCTAAGACATTGTAAATTATAAATATATGTTTGGTCAGTTCAGAATCTCTGAAATAATGTATGGACTGTACAGCAACCCATCAGAAAAAAAAGCCTGGCTGCGAGATACATACCCTGATCTATGTCAAGGGGGCACATGGAGGTGTCTGAGCAATCAAAGCCAAGTTATACAGTGTTGAGTGACTTTAGGATAGGGGAATCAAGCTGCTCTGATCTTGTTCTTGCTGTTACGGAGAATATCCTTGCCATTTCCTATGGCCTGAATCACGCCGCATATTGCCCACAAAAGTACAAGTAGGGATGAGCCAAACTGCTCCTGAGAGCTTTGTGGCTATTAACCAGTAATGATGATCACAGATCAGTGTTCAGGTTAGGCACATGACATGTTTGGTTTTGTTTGGGTTTTGTTTTGGTTTTTTTTAACTCTTACGGGCAGAGAGAATTGCTTGAGCAAAATCAGGGCAGGCGTTGGTTAGTAAGGAAATACATTAAATGCAAAGTGAAGAGTATGAGCAATTTGGCAGAGATTCAGGAAAAAATTGCTGTGAAAGGTGAGGGAAAGAAATTAAGAAAAATGTTCTCAAATCCAAAACAGGAATGGAAAGAATAAGGAGCACTGAGTAGATGAGAATGAGGAGGTAGAAGGAAAAGGACATAGAATAAGACAAGAACTAATGGAGGAAACAGAACATTACATTCACAGACTTATTGAATCCAGAACACAGAGATCCCTAGTCATGTCTGCACTCTCAAGAATTTCCCTAATTTCTATGGTGCTTCATCTCTAATTGATCTTCTTTCATTCATACTAGAGCAGAGATACTTGTTTCATTTATCAGCAGACCTAAGAAGACTTTTCCTACCTTCAGGACACAGACTGAAATATTCTCAGAAGCAAATCATGGCACATTAACGATGTAGGAAGTAATAGCTTTGTCTTTTCTTTTTACAAAATGCTCTTGCAGCAAAGCCCTTCATCATTCCAGTGCAAGTAATCAATCTGTATTTGGCAAAATATTTAAGTACTTGTTTAATATTAGACATGACTTAAGGAGTTCCAAATGTTAATGGATCCCAACTATATGGTTGATTTAAAGCTGTACTTACGCATTTTCCTTGAATGGGACATTTAGGTTTGTACTTGACTACTTGCATCTTATTCCCTGCATTTCTGAATCCAGAATCTATCACATTATATAATTAGAGACCAATTCAAGAATCTGTCACAGCATTAGCTTGACTAGTTCTTTAAGTTACAGCCTATATCATTCAGCTTCCACTCAAATCAGAGGGGCCTGTGCAACCCCCTTTTCAGAGACCATCTCTATTCAGCTAAACCTCTTTCAGCAACTCTGTGATGCCAAAACTTCCACGCAGGGGCTAGGAGGAGGTGGATTGAACTGGGCAGTAAACAGTCCCTTTCATAGACCTTCCTTCAGCCATTCTGCATTCTGGAATGTTAGAAGACAAATCTACAGAGATATGAGGCTCTTCTCCCCTCATTCTCCATCAGCACCTTACCTGCTGACTGTCCTCTCCGAAGAGAAACGTGTAAATGTTCTCTCACACTTGGGCATAATATGATTCAAAAGGTTCAGCGCTGATTTCACCTTATGTGTATATTCCAAAACACATTAAAAGTCGTTGAGCATTATCTCGAGCTTTTCACTCTCTCCTTCTGCACCAATTCCAATCTATAATTTGCTGGATTTCATTGCACAAATTGGTCTCAAAAATGCAAAGATAGTGTTGCCTGAGACTTCTAGAAACCTGCTACTGTGCGCCACTGGAGACAAGAGGCTCTCTGAGGGTTTATCTTCACACTTTTACACATTTTCAAATGTTCTGAGAATGAGTGGTGAAGTGTTATTGGATTTGCTAAATATACCCATACGCTGGTATCTGCAGCACAGCTAAAACATATCCATGTATTACATTGCTGCTGTCAGAGCATAGTATATAATTAAAAGAAAAAAAAAAAAAAAAGGAGAAAAGCCATAAAAGGAAAAAAGCCCTACCTAAAAGACTTCTTATAATAAAGCATTCAGGTCTTTGTAGATGCATTTATATTAAAATAGGAGCTATTTATATGTCCTTATAATAGAATTCAAATCTACAAAATAATTGCCTTGGATTTGATTTTGGTATTCTCCTAATACAATAATAAATAATTCTTATTTAATTTTCCTACAGTAACACTGAAAAGTATCAGCTAAGAACAGCTTTTTGCATGCTATGAATGCACATTAAGAAATAATTCTTCCCCTACAGAGTAAATCAGCAAGCCTGACTGTGCCATAGACGGAATGCACTTGTATACAGCATGTATTAGAGAACATTCTGACAGAAGTGCTTAAAAACCTGACAAATCAGGCTAATTTCAAACCTCAGCTCTTTACTGGACTGGCATTAACTGACAGTACAAATGGTCAATAAATTCATTATCACTACATATTCAAACACTTAATCCTTAGCATTCCTTTTATTCCAAATTAGTTGAAGATGGACCTCACCACACAATTAGGACAACTTGGGGCTGATGGCTAAGGCACCTAGTCACTGATACGGAGGTGCTCAGGGTTGAGACACCTTTGATGAATGGAGCTATGGCCCAAATATGGATACCTTTTCTTCTTCATATTCCTTACTTATGCTTTGTTCTGCTCAACATTTTCCACGAAAGAAAAGGGGTGATCTCATTTGCCCTTGATATAGTTCATATTTGCAGAGATGGACTAGGACTTATTCTGGTTTTTGCAAACAACTTTTCCACTTGTTCTGCAGAGTTAACCCAATTGCATCAGACATCTCTTGTTACACTTCTTTTGTTCTTACCTAGTGAATTTTGCTCCTTGTACAAGCTATCATGTGAAGCAAATACACCACAAATCTCCATTTGTCTGTTTGCCATTATATATCAGTTTTATATTTAGCTTTGTTACAATATATTTATTGCTGTGTCTGGTATTGGTAGTATTACAAATTATATTTAAAAAGGTCTACATTATTGTCACACATTTTAATGTCATTATATTGAAGTTTAAGGCAAGCAAATATGAGTTGTACATTTCTCAGCTTACTTCTACCTTGCCTCTGATAAAGTCTTGACTATGTCAGGCCTGTTAAAAAGGGCATTTTTAGATCTGTAGCACACTTACAGGATATAAGAGAAAAACTAAAAATCTAAGGCACTTAAGGCTTCTACGATTAAGTGATACATGAATATGAGACTTGGGACAGCATGCGGTGTCCCTGCCCATGGCAGGAGGGATGGACACAGATGATCTTAAGGTCCTTTCCAACCCTAACTATTCTGTGATTCTATGACTCAGATGTGTTTCAGAAATGGGCACTTAAATACTGCTTAGGTTTCCTTTCAAAATGTATCAGGCCTTTAATGATAAGGTTACGTTCTATTAAATAAAAGATGTAATCATTTAACCTACCAATGAAAGGATGAAGGTATTGAGAAGGAAAAGTAGTTTTCTTTGTCACTTGTATGTCTTAATGTCTAGCTCTAGGTATTATTTGCAGATGTGTTTCTATTATATCAGAGTGTGCTAATACAATGCTTTTCATGGTCATGAAAAATTTCATACCGACATAAGGGTGAAATTCTTTTAATATTCACAACAGTTCAGCATGAGGTGCAGCAATTAAGAATTTTATTATTATTTTCGTGTCTTTGTGGTACCATGCTAACTAACATGAAGAAGGAATATTTGAAATAAATAGACTACAAGAAAAATCCTCAGTTGGTATAAATTGCCATAGTTTTGCCACTTATTTGGTATATAAACCAGCTTTCACCTGCCTGGATCATTTTCTAGCACCTAACACTAAATATGAAGAGGAGAGGCTGGTAGCAAATAAGGTTGACAGATCACTAAGCAGTCTAAAAGGAGAGAAAATAGGGCTCCGCAGGAATTTTTGAGTTTGCCTATGTGTCACTTTCTTTTTATAATAGAATTCTTAGAAGCAAGCCAAAACTTAGTATAAAGCACAGATGTAAAGACAGAATACAAGTACCACTGAATTTACCTCTTCTCAAGATGAGCTGTTTCAATGACTCACGACATGTATGTATTTAAAGGTATGTATCTCAAATAAGTATCAAATAAAAAAAACTTATTTCACCTTTATTGAAAAGAATGACTTGTGTAACATAATAGACAACCTCATTTTTTGTCTCAATGGTTTTGTTTAAATATGTGGCCTGGGGATTGCGGTTGGTTTGATGTGTATTCCTCCTGCCTAGGCACCATATCTTGGGCCCTGCATAATTGTTGCTGATTGAGTACAACCTACTGCAACAAAAATGATATCAAGCTTCAAAGATTTGTAGTGTGAAAAAAGACTGAAAAAGCTGAATGTATGCTCACTGAATGCAAGGGAACATCAAAGTAATCCATGCAAGGTTTATAAAGTTATAAAGGAGATTAAATCAAATTGAAGGCCAACCCTAACATTTAAAGATGAAGAAACAGATATTAAAGAGATTGTTCTCTTGAAAATTCAGGAATTAGAGAACAAAATGATAGTTTATAGATTTAAAAAATCCCATTTTACAGAGGGTAATAAACAGATATTTATCTAAAAAAGAGAACTATGGCAATTAGGAGCTTTAGCAGTGATGAGATGGCAGCTGGAACAAAAACTATTAGACATAAAGAAGTTTAAGAAAAAGTCAAAGATGTTGTTTCAGGGCGAGGGAAAAATCAGCACGAGCAGTGGCAGGGGGTAAACAAGAAGGCTATTCCAAACCTGCAAACACTTTTATCCAGGCTGCTAAAATAAGAACACAGGCTTTTATTTTTATTCATGTGTTTGTTCAAATGCTTGAATTTGATGACTTTTTTTGTTGTTGTGGATATTGCATTTAATTGGCAGTTTACTCCCAGCCTGCCCAGTACAATCAGTATAGGTGTCATCTCTACAAAACAGAAGTAGCAGAAACAATTGTCAGTTTCTTACCTGTTCCCTCACTCCCTTGCTTATTAATTCTAGCATCATTGACAGTCTGAACCACAATCTGTAAACAAGTTTTATTACAAACCATCAAGGGTTTCAAAATGTGCTTTTCTTTAACCATGTGTGCACTCTCCTTTACTACAATGATTCTTTGTGCTTTGATTGCAGCGTTAATTGCTCATATTGTAAATCCTTGATTATTGATCAGATTATTCAAATGAATTTTAGCCTTCCACATTTCAAACAGTTCTCAATCAATTTCAGGTATTCCTTTAACGTATTTAATCTTTTACTTAAGTCTCATAGTACTGATTTTGGAGCTCAGTGGATATGTGCATCTTTTTAAACAGGCTTATGACTACAGAAAATGCAGAATATATTACTGGTTGTCCTGAGTTCAGCAGGAGCAGTCATTTTAATTCTTCTTAGCAGCTGGTGCAGTGCTGTGTTTTTGACTTTCAGCCTGGGAACAGTGCTGATAACACTGATGGTCTTAGTTGCTGCTCAGTAATGTTTACTCTGACCAAGGACTTTTTGAGTTTCATGCTCTGCCAGGGAGGAAGAGAAGCCAGGGGGAAGCAGAGGCAGGACACCTGACCCAAACTGACCAAAGAGGTATTCCATACCACAGCATGTCATGCCCAGTATATAAACTGGGTACCGTTACCCAGAAGGGCTAGATCACTGCTCGGGTTGGGCTGGGTATCAGTGGGTGGGTGGTGAATGGTTGTATTCTCTTTCCTTGTTGTTTCCCTTATCATTATTATTACTGGGGGTAGCAGCAGTGGTTTGTGTTATACCTTAGTTACTGTACTGTTCTTATCTCAATCTGTGGGAGTTGCATTCTTTCAATTCTCTCCCCCGTCCCTCCAGGAGCAGGGGGAGAGGAAGAGGGAGAGTGAGTGAGCGACTGCATGGCTGATTTGGATGAATAATCACACTGGCTTGCATTTGTGGGTTTAGTAGTCATTTTCATGAATAAAATGTCAGTTGTCAGAATACTGCCAAACAATATACAATAAGATGTACAGAATAACAGCTTAACAACTCTGATTCACCAAAATTTCATTAAAAAATTAAACCAATTCAATAAAATATTTATGAAGGATTTTTTTTGTTCCTGATCAGCTCTGATAAACAATGAAAGGCAAAAATTAGGATGAAAATTATAAGGGTAGCCAGCTAATGCACTTGTAAATTGGCCACTAATATCTTTAAAAAAGCCCCAACCTTTTTCCATGAGTATTATCAAAGATAAAATGTAGCATTAATTGTTGTGTTGTAGCACTTGTATTCACATTATTAGTGTATTCTTGCTCTGAATTTACTTGCAGATTATTATTTATGTTTCTTTTTACTGGGAATAGCAAGTTTTGAATAAGTACTGGAGAAGGCTTTAAGTTATGCTTACACGAATATTCATACACAGCTCTGAACCAATATTTTTAGGCTTACGTATAGGACAGGAAAAGATATCTTCAGTCAAGTCCTTTCTCACTACAGTATATTCTGCAGTTCCATTTAATATCTATTTCTCTCTCTTTCTGTACATATATACAGCTTCAAATCTATATATATATGTATCTATCAGCTTCAAATTTAAAGGTGATGAGATTATGGACTCCCAATTTGGACCAGAGTCTTCAGTTAGGTGTTTAGTATATCGCCCTTTTTGTACTTCATTTTCACCAGAGAGTGCACACTTAACTTCAAACATCTGGAATACCATATCTGCTCATACCTCAAGTAGCTGCACAGGATCCCATTATAGCCAATAGAGATCCAGTTAGTCAGAGGAGTTTAATAAATCAACCATCCAAAGCAGGCACATACTAAGGATGAATCAAACCTTAAATGTGATTAACTACACTGAATACCTTCTCACTGATCTTAGAGGGAGCCTGAAGTATCTTTCTCAAATGTAAACTCCCTCATATCAGTAGATAAATGTCACAATTTTTGTCTACCAGACGTTTCTAATGAATGTATCTTCTCAGCATTATTGATTCCCTTTTCAAACTTAAATTAAATTAGGCTGAATTCTAAATACTTTTAATTGACTTCTAGCTATAATTTCTCACTCTCACACTTTTTCTATTTTTTTCCTAGATGCCTAATTATCTGCACATTGAACAGCAGTGTACTAGGAAATGTTTTTGATGTACAGACAGGCAGTGTAATAGAGTTTCCTTCAAAAAAACCTAACCAAAATCAACCATAGTTAGCACCATCCAACACAAAGATGGCAGTAAAAGTTTTGAAGGCATATTTTTCCAACATCATTCAGATTTTCAGAAATTTGTGCTTTTTCATAAATTGGAATACTCCATTTAGCTGATACGGCCACAAGTGATATTTTAAACTGCCATTTCTTGTGAGGTAGTTACACCAAATGTATTGTAATGAAAATCTTCTGTGAGGTCTCAGTAAACAAACTTATAGGCATAATATTCAGGACAGAGAAGGGTAAAAGCAGCAATTTATAAGAAGAAGAGGGGCATGAGGGCAATAATATAATAATTCTAGAAACAGTAGTTTCCTATCCAAAATTTTCCACCTGACATCAAGTAACAAGAGCTGATGGTTTGCTGTGATGAAGATGCAGATTTTGATATGGCAAGATGGAATTTATGGGAGTTTTCCTGACAAGGAGAAGCAGCTCTGCATTTTCCACAATATTCTGATCTTAACCTGAAGCTCAGTGTGGAATTTGGATTCACAAGACACTAGCTATATTTATCTATTAAAGAGCCGACAGATCTCACATTGTAGATGACAGAAATGTGCATGTTGTTAATTAATGTTTTGCAAATAGGATACAAAATGCTAGTAAAAATCTTACCAAAAAAATCAGTGACTCTTTAAAATTAAATCATGCCTTAATAGTCTATTTTCCTTCACTATATTTTCATTTTGTGTTAACAGGTATTGTATTTTTTAAACCAATTAATACAGAAAAGGGTAGAAAGAAAGACAGGAAAAAGAAATTAGCCCACAATTTAAAACAATTAACTGTGAGCTAGTTGTGTATTTCCAAAGAAATGCTTGCTTTGGAGTAAAATCTGAGCCGCATATGAAGAAAAAACAACTAGGAAAAACATACTGCAACTGTAACGCATGCATTTAAAAATAATAAATAAGGATCAGATAGGGTTTAGTAGCAGGAACTTCCATGGGATTTAAGGGCTTGGTAAGCTTCATTTCTTTATGATGATATCTTTTCTAGTTAAAATGAACTTCACCCATCTGAATATGAATTCTCCTAGGTTTGTCTGTCCTAGTTCTAATATTAACAACATAGCATTTTCTAGCAGGAAAAGTACACTTCAAACAGCTTTAATTAGTAACATTCACTGTAAAATTATTTTGTCTAAATCTGGGACATTTACTAATTTCATTTGGTTTGAATTTTCTAGCAGTCACAAGAACTTGCCTGTATGATAAATGAGGTTAGCCACAAACTGTTAATTTGATGTTGAGTTTAAAATCTAGTATATGTGTATGTGCATTGTTTCTTCTTCCCAGGTTAGTTAATTTAATAGATATTTGCAGAATAGCCTACAGAAAAGAAAACTGATTGCCTGAGAACTTGGTCATAATTTAGAAATAATTTACCTATAACGTAAGACTGTGAGAAAAGAATTGGGATTCCCTACAGACTACTAATGAAGGACAGATGTGCTGAGCCACCCATGGACATGCAAAGTTCTCCAAATGTTGAACTTATGGACAATCCAGGCATTACATACTTCCTGTTTTGACAATTTCTGCCAAACTTCTTACTTGGATCATGGGATCTATTCCATTAAAATTCACTAAAAAGAAGCATTTTCCTTATATTGTGTATTATAACTGAAGCAGGGAATGCGACGATGACCTTATAATTGTATAATCTCCTCCTTCAAATAACTTTGTCAGAAAAAAAACACACTTAGCAAATCACATAGATATAATTCACAAATTGAATATTATATAAACCACAAAAACAAATAAAATGAGACAAAGTAAGCAAAGTTTTTTTATCACTTTTCTTGAAAAAATACAGTTCTTCCATTAATACCTTTATCTTTTAAACAGAACATGAATTTTACTATACTTCCCATGACTGACTTAAAGCCTTTATACATGGGAACTTCATAGTCCTATTCCTATATAATATACCTTGAGATCCTCTGAGATGGAAAGACTAACAAACAGCCAAGCACAACTTTATAATATAGACTGTAATTTTCTAAAGCTTTCCATCTGGGAAAGCTTTGCTTTACAAATTATTAATAGGTACAACACTTATCAGGCTTATGGATAGGAGGTATGAAACAGTGGCATTCTGAAAAATATTATTTTATTGATCTATACAAAAAGCTATACTTTCTGCTTAAGTCAGCATAAAATGCCATTTTCTGCATATATATATATATATCTCAACTGCTGATACACATCATTTAAGTCTAACTCCAGTATAATGATCCTATTAAAAAATTCTAACCAAACATGTTTACATTGCAGATAGGTTTATGAAAAGACCCATGTAAAGTCTTCAATTTTCAGGAAACTGACCCAAACTCCCTTAAGGAAAAGTGGCTTCCCTCATATTATTAGTAGCCAAGAACACAGAGACTTTCTTTAGGACATGACAAATTTACTACAATAAAATATGGATATCATCTGGAAATTTTAAAAAAAGGAGATGGCTTTTTCTAGGTGTAGACTAGAAAATTACAAGAGAAGTTGAGAATTCAAGTGTTATCCTTTGACTTCCTCACATATTTAAAGCTCTCATTACCATATATTTTTTAACTTCTGCCTATGAAGGTGAAGTTAATAACTTCTGTCTTTCTGTTTTTTTTTGCCAAATCATCATTTTCTTCACCAACTTTTCTTTCATTATCTGGCCAATAACAAATGCACATTCAGGACAGTTATCTAACATTGATACATTCATATTTTTAATCTTGCGTAACAGTTCAACATAAACACAAAGAAGTTGACAGCTGTAGAGCCAATTCTCACTTCAGAAAAATGGTGAAGAAAAGTAGACAAAGGCATAAGTTACTGAAAAGTTTAGTCTTTTCTTTCTTCACTTTCAAGATTTTCTTTAAACGCTTTTCAAAAACCTGCAATGCTATTTGGAAACTGACCTAAATTCTTTAAGGATATAAGCATAACTAAATGAAAGTATCTCTTTTAGCAGATGTCTCTTTTTTGGTCAAAGATACTTTCATCTGTATGGTTCCAAATTATTATATTAGAGCTAAAAAATAATGTTTCTAGCCTAATCACAGCCCATGTTTTCTACTGCATTAAAGTAAAATTCTTCCTGGACTTTAATGATAAAGTCTGAAAATCCTTCACTTAATTGACATTAAAAATATTCCCATTTGAAAAGAATGGGTTATTTTTTTAAAGTATTTATTAAGAACAAATATTAAAGTTCTAAAAATACCAACAGACTCAAACCAGAAACAGTAACTTTTCTGGTGTGAATAGAATGTTAAGATTTTTTTTTTTGTTTGGGTTCATACCAAATTTTTGTAAATGATGGAATTTCCTGATAGGAATTGTATATCTCAGTGACCTCAAGCAAGGATAAAAGACTCTCTCCCGTGTTCTAGTGGTTCACATTGCTGACTCAGTGCTATTATATTATGTAGTGAGCCTGAAATTCACAGCATCCACCACTTTCATTTTTTGTAACTATTGACTGAAGAAGATATTGTAGACAAACGACCCTTATGTTGCATGTGTACAGTTGCCATTATTAATGAGCTGGTGTGTTAAAATCCATTCCATAAAAAATGTAAATTGAATATCAGTAACATATTCAAATGCTATGCTTACTGAAATACATAAGGAGGTACATCAAGGGTAGGAATGTACCATGGCACTGAGGTAACCATCTAAAATTTATTTTGGCTTGGAACTAGCCTTTGGGGATCTGGGTCTAAATTTATACACATGCTGTTCTTGAAGTATACCCACTCCCCCATCAGGATGGGTGCATGAAAATTATTCTGCCTGTGCTAGCACATATAACACACCACCTGTGGCTGGGTAGGGCCACATGGCATTCTGGAATGAAAACCCTTTCCACATATGCATACAGGACTTAATACAAATTTCTTTTCTCGGACTGAGATCAACCTTTCTGCACCATTCTCCCACCACTTAATTTCTCAGATTAATATAAAGTTATTGAATGGTCTTGCACCTTACTATACAGCCCAACTCCACTCCTAAATGTGAGATGACTTCAGCACCAGAACAAGCTATACACATTACTAAGAAGTCAGGAGCATGTTTAACACACAAGCCTTGTTGCATCCTGCTATGTCAGAGGCACCACAACTGCTGCAGAAAGCCAGTGCTAACCCACCTCAGACTGATGGGGACAGCATATTGAAAATGACCTGCAACTGCAAGTCCACTGCACAAACAAATAACAGCAAAAGTCACTGCACAGGTAAATAACATCAAAAGCCCTTTACATTCAGAGGAAGTAAACTGCAGATAATCTGTGATTCTGTGATTTTGAAGGGACTGAAAACTAAACCACTTGTCCATATTTTACCACAAGGCCATGTATACATTTGTGTAGCAGAGATCACTATACAGTCAGCCACTGCTCACTAACACTAAAGTGCTGGCAATTCTGTGTTTCTGAACTGTGTGTGGTTGCAGGTTAAGTTGAAGAATGACAAAAATTTTGAAGGCAAAAAGATACCACTGTGCTGTCAAATTTAAGTAGATAAATTAAGGAGATGTAAAAAACAGTAAAATGCCACTTCAGTTTCTTTCCTTTCAGAAGGGAACTGCATGTATCATTTTTTAAAAGTTGAATGAAAACTAAAAAATACAGGACAGGCTCTTTTCATGGGTTTTTTTTGTTTGGTTTGTTGTTTTTTTGGTTGGTTTTTTTTGTTTGTTTGGTTTTTTTGACAAAATGGAGCTTATGTGTTGGGGCAAAGCATAGTCTAAGTGTACCTCTTTGCATTACCAGACAGATATTCTCTTTCTAGGTTAAAAGCAGCAAAACTGAGAGACATAATAAAAGCACTGATATCACTAAATCCAGAGGCCATTAGATTTGGCAACTCCCTGTTTGCAGTGACCCAAATCTAAATATGTCTTGCAGCAACTCATTAGGAAGAAAAGCCTCCTGGTAATAACAGTCCTTCATGGTACACCTAGGGGGAAGGTGGCTGTGACTCCACAAACCTGATAATTACTGAATGATCTTTTGAAAGTTAAATTATCATTCTTCAGTTAAATTTTATCTGCATTAAAGTGATGCATAGTAAAGTCCTCAGAGATCAGCTGAAGAAGCTCACTGTATAAAAGTATTTTAAAACGTATACATTTCCAGATGATATCCTGCTTTGCATCAGTAACACACACTAGACAGGGTTACTACAAAACAGGATACCATTCTCAGTAGTTTTATTTGTTTCAGAGCTGTTGTATCATGGTAACTACTCTTCTATTTCCCTTTCACCATATTCTCTAACAGCATCTCTAACCTGCAACACTGTTTATGTTAAAAATAAAACCAAGAAAAACCCAAAACCCTATGGTGATTGCAGTTTTGCTAATGCATGTGAAAATAACTTTCTGTCAAAGCATGTGAAAATAACTTTCTGCCAAAGCATGTGAGGTTTTTTGGGTTTTTTACCCCTCTTTTCTATTCTCCAAGTAGCTCTTCCAAAAAAATATTATTTTAGATGGACAGATTTTTAGATGAGTGCACTTTGCATTTTTAACGCACCAAATAATGAAGGGATTTTCTGCAAGCTGAGAGAATATTAAAAGCTTTTAGTACATCCTTGCAAGAGGCTTCAAACCCATTGAGTATACTATTATGATCACTGTTCACTCAGCACTCACAGTCTTTAGCTCATGAATAAAGTAATGCCCTGAAATATTCTCAAGAGCCTCATTGCATTTCTGGCCATGAAGTCTACTGTACTTATCCCAGTACCTCCATCTCTCATCTTTTAAGGATCTTAATAAATGTCTTAGAGAATCAGGATGAACTGCACTGCTTTCCAAGCAAAGAAACAGAAAAAAGAAGAGGAACAAAATGTAATATAGTGATAGATATGCATTTCTTGGTATGTTAAATATGTTTGCATTAATAGTGTAATGTATTAGAGGCATGAAGTTGGAAAGTCAAGCATGCTTGGTTTGCGATATCAGAGACTAGGAAAGAAGTGGAATGAATTACCATTCCTCTGATATTGAACAGAACACAATGAAATATTTGACTCAGGCTCTATCATTGATATTTGCTAAAAAAAACAACAACCAAACAACAATCCAACCAACCTTCTGGACTACCTTTGGGCTCACTGTATATAGCTGAACTGAGACCAGATCCACTACTGTACTTAAGCACTTAAAAGGCAATTTGCAACCGGATTAAATTTCTTCATCTCCATTAATGACACCCAGAGTCTAAAGTTAGCTTCTAAAAAACAAGGCTTACCTCCTGTAAAGCATGTAATGCACAAATTCAGAACCTGCTTGCCCTCATTTTCATCTTTACTAATAGAACTGGACAGGTAACCACAAAGGACAATTTAGTCCTATGATCTGAATTACATTGTAGCAGTATATATTCCTCTCTACTGACTACAGACAATACCTAGATGGACAGAGAATTTCAGTTAAGTGTTATACACAAAATGTCTTGACCTGGAAATCCATATGCATGCATAAAGGAGTTCATGTCTACTGGCTACTATTCTGAGCTGGGTCTAAACTCCAAAACAAAGCAAAAAAAAAAAAAAAAAAATAGCTGGCAGAAAGTACATCAGAAAGGGAATTAAATCCTGACATCCTTATAGCTGAAAAAGCCTAATCAATGCATTAGGAAAAAGTTTTCATTAGGATAGAAACTTAACAACAGCTGATAGAAGCAATGTAAATTTGCGGATAAGAAGGCAAGAGGTAATTTGGACCTTGTCCCATGGAAGAAGGTGAATCAGCAGAAGAATGGTGACATTTAATAATGAAAATGTTTGGGTTTTTTTAAACTATTTTTTTGTCCTTCTCTCTGGAGAAATTGTAAAATTATATTGATATTTTTGTCAGTTTAAAACAGAAGTATGAAAAAAAATCAGCCTACAAGTTAATGTTTTTTAATAAAAACCTAACTCCTTTTTCAAAAGAGAAAATAAATAATATCAAACCCTACTACCTTCGCTCACCAGTATTTAATTTGTAAGCAGACTTGGTAGAGTTTCAAATGAAGCTATCATGAATGTTATGTTGAGGTTTCACATTATTAAAAAAGCACGGAGAGCATAGGAAAAGAACAGTAAATGCCATTTTTCACTCTGACAAAATCTGAAGTCTTGCAGCCTTCTACAAGGGAAAATTTGGTCTGACTTCTGGGAGTCAATATACTTTAATGAAGTGAGTATCATTTCAAACTGCAGTTAAGGTGACAATGCTTTAAAATATTCTGAAATTGACTACAGCATTTAACACAGTGAATTTGGATCTTTCATGCAGTCCAACAATGTCCTGTTTTCAGGACAAGCTGAACTTTATGACCACACTACCATTTCTACTTGGCAGAATGATATACTTATTTCAATGAAAATATTTCAAGCATGTAAAAAATGAATATTAATATAAGCGCTATTTCACCACTATAGATTTTAGTTTTCTTTTAACATTGATCTGTAGTTCCTATGTCCTTCTTTTTTTTTATATTCCTCCAATCCGGTTAAGAATGGTAGACAAGCAAAATGTATTTAGTGGCCCACTGTTTTTCCTTTCTCATTATATTGAAGCATTGTTAAAATATTAGCAGGTCCTACATATTTACACTGAAAAAGAAGGTGTTATTGTCATCCTATGCAATGGCAAAAAACTCCGACTGAAATAATGAACTCAACCAAATGCTTCACTCTGAGATCAAGATATGTTAATATGGGATTTTTAGATTAAATTCTCTGCCCCAGTTAGCTTATTAGCCAGTTCATATTTATGTTCACTGCAGCAAAAACTGTTCCATTTATACGTCTGCAAATTCATGAACATTTATGCTTCAGGAAGTTTTTAAAAAATCAGATCACACTAATATGTAAGGCATAGTTCCTTGGTTTAGCCAGTTACGGTCTAGTTTCTCTATCAAATGATCATAATAAATTAATTACCTTCAAAAAAGAAAATCATAATCACTTTATTATCCTTCATGTAGGTTTTTCTTAAATGAATACTGTTTGTCTTCCATATAAAGCAAATGCTTCTTGTAATTAAATAATATGACGAAAATTACTTAAAATATATTTCCTGTCTTAAAACAGAGTATAAAAACAGCTAAAGAGGTGACATTGTGCAAACATTACAAAGCATTCATATAGCCATCACCATTTTCATCTACAATCTATATGTAAATGTCTTCACCTTGTTTATGGGTGTTTCATAATTGCAAGCTCCTATAATATATTTTGCTGTTATTTTTGAAGCATTGTGAATAGCCCTACAATCACTGTAAAATTTTCTATGGAGGTGAGAAGCATCTTTCAAATCTCATTATATGTTGCTTTATAAAGATATGTATTAGTCACTACATTTCTGTTTTCTTTTTAAAGCAATAATATGAACCTGAAAAATAAATCACTTTTGCCTGTATTTTTCTAGAACTTAGTAATGTTATAAACAGCTCCAAAGAGAACTGTGATTGACTGAATTTGGAGGAGGATCAGTTCACTTTAGCTAGTATAAATCCATGAAATATCACCTATTGACTTGTTTTATCATCTTGTGCGTGCTTACACTGCAGACTTAATAGCACTTTATGCTATTGTTTACAGCCTGATGTTACTTCGCTTTTACACCATATGACTCAACTTCCACACATTTCTGTTCATCAAGCCTACAAAAGGGTATATGTCAAACTAACAGCAGCAAATCTGCCAATGGCAAGATACTAGGCAAGTGTTTTCACATATGAGGAAACAGCACAGGTATGCTTAGCTTTGCTGAGCCCACCTTTTAGAAATATCTCCAGTGAAACAGAAAATACACAGTGGATCTTTAGATATGAGGCATACACAGCATCAATACACATTATTGAAAAGGCACACTGATTCTTTTTGACATAGCTTAAAACTGCACATGTATTTGACTGCTACTACTGGAATCGCTCTAGTATGAAGTGCTTTGGCTCTGTTTACATATTCTTTGTGTAAGCACACCCAAGTAACCCCTCAGTAGGCAGTATGAGTCTATGCAGGTGAAAGCAGCATGAGCAAATGATCACTGGGAGGGAGGTGCAGCATCATTACATGTGTGACTACACCAGGAATCACACCTTCACAGATGGCATGCAAAGGAAGTAATGTCTTATGACAATGACTGCTGAGGTACAGAAAATAATTTCAGTCCTCTTAATGAATAATAATTAAAAAAAACAGTCCAAAAGCTTGGTTTAGCTGTTCAGCTGAGAGAGAAACTAATCCAAGTGTTTTTTGTCCTCAGGAAACCAGAGGTTTTCCGACATATGAGAAAAAGATAAAAATACAGAGCTAAAATAATAAAACTAATAAAGTAATTCTCATAACAATTAAAACTAAATTCTCATAATAAAACTAATTCTCATAACTTTTGATATCCCTTCTTCTTCTCCAACAGTGTTTGCTTGTAATGATTTTACTTTACTATTGTACTAATTCACAGCATCTTGGATACTTTCTGTTGTTCCTCTATCTCATAAAGAAGATAGATAGAATTGAAGAAAATTGAAAGCAGGACAATATTCAGAGTAAAAAAAGGGGGGGCAGGCATATGCTTTCTAACTAAGCTAGGATTCCCTTTTTAGAATTAAATAACTGAGGGGGATATGGTACAGGTCTTCAAAATCATGAATGGCATTACATAATAGTGGTCAACTATTTTCACTCTCTTCCAAGACAGAAACAATGGAGCATTGGATAAAGCTAACAGAAAACAAGTACCAGAGGAGCTGGTTCTCCATATACAGGTCACTGAGCTGTCTAGGTCCTTTTGAAAGATTGTGGTTGGAACTGCAGATAAATTTTGGTAACACATGAAAAGGCCATCTGCTGTGTTAAGGGGTTTTGAACATAATAGTCATGCTGGAGCTCAGAGAGCCCCAGAACTGGAAATAGTTGAGTCTAGAAAACATTAAATGAATGTATCATCTGTGACTGCTGTGCTTTTATACTCTTCTCCAGGCATCTACTTTTGTCCATTCTCAGGAGAGAGATTGGCCTGATTTTTGTGATGGTTTTGGATATTTTAATTTCTTTTTTTTTTTTTTTTTTTTTTTTTTGTCTGATCCAGGCTATGTGGCCATTTTTCTATGTTTTGTTTTCATTCTATTTTTCAATAAAAGGGAGGAGGGTGCAACCCCTTATTGCTTGGGCCTTTCTGACTTCCTTTAATGGAGATGTAATTTAGAGCAAGTGCAATTTCTGTTTACCTACAACTAGTTTTACAGAGCTCTAAAAAAGTTTTCAAAGGAAAACTAAAATGCAGCATCTTCAAACAAGTCTTCTCAAAGAACATTTCTGGTCATTTTACAGTAGCTAGTCTTTCTCAGTCTTTACTAAAGGGCAATATAATTGGCTTCAACAACCCATTTTTTTGTTTAAGGATGTGATTCATGATTTTGAGTAGCAATGACTTAGAAGATTCATATCTCCCTTTTAAAAAATAGATCACTAAAATATATATATACAAAACTAGAAAGCTATTGCCTTAATGAAATCACCCTGCAAATTGATTGCCTTCATAAACTTAGAGGATTTTGTCCTACAAGCCAGGACATAGCAGAATCAGGGTTCCTATGTAATATAGATAGACGAGAAGTGACTTTTTAGACAAAAAATAAATTTGAAAGCTATGAAAGGTTTTGTAAGACAATACATCAGAGGAGAAAGAAAGTTCTAGCTCACTGATATATTTGAAGTTGTAAGAGATGAAGGTCCTGTGTAGGATATCCGTTCTTCACTGTTACTGCAGCAATTATGACACTCTTTGACATCATGGAATTAAGCCAGAAAGGAAGGCAATGGTCTGTCTCAAAATCCAGTAGTGTCTGTGTCTCATTTAAGTATGAAAAATATTTAAATCATTTTAAAAATGCTTAAGTTTCCAGTAATAACTGAAATAAATGCTCAGTAAGTCTTCAATTTTTAACAATTTTGGTTAGTTCAGGCTATTATGATTGTTTATCTGGAGGATTTTTTGCTTTCCAAGAAGTCAGAAAAGCTTTATAGGGGGCACATTATCAAAGCTGATACTAAAGCTATTAGTGACTGTTGCACGCCAAGAAACATGGTTTAATAAATAGCTCAAGATAACCTTGTTAAATGAAATCTAACAAACAAGGTTTAGATTTCATTTATGTTTCAGAAATATTTTCTATTTTAATAGGTTCCATGGGTTATAAACGATACACTGATTTGCTGCTGTCAGTCTAATCCTGAAGGACTAAGGAAAGGCTTGTTTGCACGATTTCTCTGGTATTGTTCACATGCTTGGCTTCAGCTTCTTTGCAGCCTAGGCTCTAAATTTCTGTATTGCTCTTAATTAAAAGAACATGCTTATGAAATTCTGTGTAAGTTACAGATGTACATCGTTGACCATGAACAGCATTTGCCAATCAGAGCATTCTTTTTCACAAATTTGCTTTTTACATTGGATCCATTACAATTACTCCAACAAGACCTTTAAGAAAAGTGAGCATTTTGGAGTCCACTGCTCCCTGCCTTTACAAGTTATAATTCATCAGTGTACCATGAAAGGCAAAAACAGCACTCTGTTAAATCGTGGTGATAAACTGAAACCAATATGTTGAGAGCTAGTGGCATAGCCTCACTAGACAAAAGAGGCTGTTATGATTAGAGCTGGGCTTGAAATCTCTCTAAGATGAAGATAGGCTGAGAAGGTTGGGGCTGTTCAGCATGGAGAAAAGGAAGCTGCATGGAGACCTCGTAGCAGCCTTCCAATATCTGAAGGGGGCCTTTAAGGGTGCTGGGGAGGGGCTGCTCATTAAGTACTGTAGTAATAGGACCAGAAGTAATGCATTCAGATTTAAGTAGGGGAAGTTTAGATTGGATATAAGGAGTAAATTCTTTCCTGTAAGGGTGGTAAGACTGGGCTGCCCAGGAAAGTTGCAAATGCTCCATTCCTGGTGGTGCTCGGGGCTGAGTTGGACAGGGCCTTGGGCGGCATGGTTTAGTGTGAGGTGCTCCTGTCCATAGCAGGGTGGTTGGAATTAGATGATCTTAAGGTCCTTTCCAACCCTAACTATTCTATGATTCTCTGATCTGCACTTGAAAGGTAGCTTCTGTATTTCACTGAAATATCTTTTTATCATGTATGTGGGGAAAGAAGAAATTATTAACTCAGGAAACACAAGAAAACCTCAAAAAAAAATACTGTCTGATTTCCTATGCTTACCTTTTGGTAACCTATTTATTCATGATGTTTCACATCCTTTACCCTTCACTTCTAGTAGCAGCACCCCAAAGCTCGCTTGGACATTAAAAGAAAGAAATAACTTTTTTGCATAACTAAATTACACTTCTCCTAATTCTTCTTTTCCCAGTACTCCAGATTATTTTACTACAGATTTTCTTCTCTCCTAAATGTCATCGAAATTGAATCAAAAACCTGACAGAAGAAATGAGGAATGACCTCTATTTTAATCTCCTAACTTCAGTCATGAAATGCAAAAATACTATCAAAGGATTTTTATGAAGGCAAAAAGTATAACAAAAACATTGTATGCCTTTATTATTATATTTGTAAATATTTTGCTTTGCATGTTACTAGCTATTCTGCATTAGCAAAGTCAGCCATGGAAGAAACATCCCATGGATTCCACAGGAAAAGCTAAGAAACATTGTCATTTAGTGTCTAAGAGCATTCCTCTCTGTGAAGTACTCTTCAATTCACTCTTATAAAAACTTATAAAAGCACTAAAAAAACCATGTTTTTTGTAATACATGGATAGCAATAATAGCAAATACTTAGCTACCGAAACACTCAACTGATGAAATCCCACCTACAAGCAGTTAGACTGCTGTGCATTCTCTTTCATTTTATCTTCCCTATTCCCATGTTGGAGTTCTTTCCTCATTGCTGAGTGGTATTTTTTTTCAACTATTTCTGTTTAGACACAATCATCTAGTTCTATTAGTAGTGTTTAGCAAAATAGTGAACTACAACTATCAGATTTTGTGAGAAGCATCTGACTGCCTTGAGGATGGCAGGTGATACTTTTCAGTGTAATAGGAGCACAGCAGTGCAAGCAAGCTGAATCTGCTTACGAACTGCTGAAGTCTTCTTTGTCTTAGGAGAGGAAGATGAAGGCTTAAGTCAGATGTTTGCCTTGTAAACTGCTGTGCAACTTTATGACATTACTGCCACCCACTAATTTGTTGCATCTCTTGTCTTCGAAACTTGTGTGAGCTCAACCTGACCCACTTCATTTAAAATCAGCTGTGGTAAATTGCATATTTGAACTGATGTTTTGAATGTCCTGGTTAAGTCATTATCCAACTGTCAAGAAGTGAGGAACTTCTGGAGGCATATTCAACACCTCCCACATCAGTGCAGAGGAGGTTATCTCTATTTGCTGTCGCAGTGCCATAGCTTTAAATACAGGATCATTCCTACCTTTGTCATGGCTTTGTGAATGGCTTTTGGAGTAGACAGCTGGAAACCTAGCAAGGTAATTAAAACTCTCCTTTAGAAATGAGAATAGTACGCTGAACCTTTTCAGCCTGAACAGAAAACTGAACTTGGTTTTTCCCTGAGTTAGTCTTCTTGGATCACAGACAGCAGGGAAGCATCCTTCTGAATCTGAGGTACACGAATACAGCAATGAAAATGCATACATCAGATGCATATTTCTTCTACACGGCACCTTGGAGTCAAAACACCTATAAATGAAGTATAGATGAAGTAAAGATGAAGCTGCTACATTCTAAACAGCTTACTAAGCTGCTGCATCTTTGTTCCTTCTACCTTTTAATCCCTAATTTTGTATTTCTCTGAAGTTTCTGGGTATTCCCAGAAAGGAATCAAATGGAGAGAGAAAATTATCAGGAGGGAAAGGGCACAATCTTGCAAACATATGTTATGTCTGCAAAACATATGTTATGTGGCAAACACATCACTTCATCTAAGGAAGCTATGTCCTATTGGAAGCAGACAGCATTTCCCAGTGCTAATGATTACTCAGAACCATCTTTATCCACCACAGGCATTTATACCTATGCCATAAATGTGGAGGTTTTCTAAATATTAAACTACTAAAACTCCAATACCATCTCCATAATTAAGAGTTCTTCAGTAGCTTTCTCCAAGGACTCCAGCCACTGAACTAAGATACTTCTCAGGATAGAGTAGAAGTTTTCAATAGACACATTCTCTTTGATAAAGCTTAATTCATTTTTTCTTATGTAACAGACAGAAAATGAAATAAAGCGCATTACTCTAAGAAGCTTTATCTCTGCAGACCATGACATTTCGTAGATTTCTCAAAAGGAATGTTTCTTTTCAGTGGAGTATATGAAAGATGTATCTGCCCTATCACTGTAGTTCAAATGGGATGGGTGTCATATCAAATCATGAAAAAAGTAGTATTGTAAGATTGTCCTGCTTTTATTGGCAAGTTAAGAACTAACAACACAGGAAGAAATAGAAGGACAACTGAGAGTAAAGAGTTTGAGACACCAGCCCGTGAAGACTTGTGCATGTTAACTGAGCTGACCTAATGTTTTTCAACCTTCAGTTTTTTGCACTAACCTCTTAGCCATCTTGTATCTTCTACTCTGATTGTGACATTCTACAGGAAAACGTGTTCAAAAATGAAGAAAAATACCTGTGTCTCATTTTAATAGCAGGTCCATAGTCTCTGTACATTCTCTCTTGTTGTTTTTAGAGTACAATATATTTAATAGGGTAGTGTAAAATCCTATAGGTGGGCTATATAAGATATCTAAGATTTCTAAACCAAAAATTTCCATCTGGTAAAAGAATTCTTCATTTGCAGCAAACTGAAGGACTCAATCCTGGCAAATCTAGTGACAAATAGGTAATCCAGGATTACAAACATGAAAAGATTTAGGCTTCTAAAAAGGGAATTTCTACACAGGAAATTCTAAATTTTCCTAAACCATGAGTCCTGACCCTTAGCTATCACCTAGCCTGTAAGAGTGCTTTGGCTGTGACCTTCAGGGCTCCCAGCACCTTCAGATTTGAATGCCACAGGCCCACTAGTTGTTTCAGTTATGAATAGGTAGTTCTCACCTAAGCACTCTTACCTTATTTTTCCCTGTCCTCTAGTCTCAGACAGCTGCATGCTGAATAGGCATGGCCTGTTCGTACAAGCTGGATCCCATATGACAGAGCAAGTGAAAAGCGATGATTGACCCCAACGCAGTGAGTGTGCTCATACCCAGTAATTAGTCTTTCTCCACATGAATCATGAGGGGAAAAAGAGATGAGAATTGCCTGGAGTGGTGCATACTGAGATCACTGAGATTTTGAATGGCGAATCTTAACTTTGTCAAAGTGAAATGGGCTTAAACTATTTTGAAAATACAAAGTAGACTGATCCTGCCCCTGATCTCTCCCCTCTGTGTGTACACGCGCCCAATAAATATTCAGGTTTTCCAACTCTTTTTAATCAATTCACTGCAAATAAATTACCTGAGAAGGAAAAGGTAAGCTTTTTTTATCCACATGCTGCTCTTGTCTCAGATAATTTTATTGTACATTGGTTATTTTCACCCTGCAAGACACCTGATACCAATTTTGGTTGGCAAGCAGAAAGCTAAAAAATTTCAAGGTGCAAGTTTCTTGTTTCATAAAGGTTTTAATAAACAATGACGAAAGCATAGTAAAACTGTCTTTGGCTCATGTAAGTTCACTAATAAACCAGATGTCCTATGAATAAGTCCTTAGGGCCTAATATGCAAATATTGATGGTGCTAATAATCACTGGACCCTACTTTCTATAATTGCATTTACTTTCATTATTTTCGATTGTCTCCCATAAGCAATACATTTTCCACTATGAAATCTGACGCACACAATGCAGCACATATCAAGGGTTCAATGGCCTGTCTTTCAATAAATTGAATTTAATCTCTTTTACGATTCTTACAAAGGACCGGAAGATAATAAGACGATCGCAATAGAACATTCAATGATCATTTTCAGCCATTGAAAGCTAATATAGAGGCTAACAGGTCCCTTGAAGCATGTCCCCTTACACTATGATGTATACACAAGGTATCCCATCATAAATATTCCTTTCCTAGCAGAAGGATTAAGGAAAGCTTTGCCTTAAATATATTATGATGAAAAGTACAATACACAATATCAGCAGCAGAGCTCTGTTTAAACTTTGTGGAGTCCAGCTTAAAGAGATGGTATTCAAATATGTAGGTTAATTCCAAAATAATAGCTTTGTGGAAAGGAGATGGTAAATTATCATCATCTGCAAAATAAACTTTATTATTGTCTGAGCACTCTCCCTTCTTTCATCAAAATCTTTTTCTCTCTAGTTTTTTCTTTCATTTTTTTCTCAGTTGCTAAAATTATGGCCTAATTCACCAATGTATTTGTCTCCACACCCCTCTTGTGCTGTATACTGTCTTTACCGAGATGAAATGATTACGCACAAGTAGTTGAAAATAATTGAGAGGTCTAGTCTAGGCCTTACAGTGTAAGTCTGCTGCCACCTATGGTTAAAATGTAATATTTGCAAGCAGATGCAATGTACGCTCTGAAAAAGTTTACAAGGAGAGCAGTACTATAGGAATTCTGTCAGAAAATAAACTGGTGGCTGTCTGCACTACTGAAAATACAAAATGTGGATAAATGAATCTGGCTACCATGTCAGTGCTAGATGCCCTTAGAAATAACAGTGATAACATGCAATTGACAAAGAGTAAATAAAACCAGAGAAGACAGGACATCACTTTTCAAAGATGTGATTTTTGTTTGTTCTCTTAGGAACAGCAAGTTCACATTAAAGGCATAAGTTCCTTTTTATCATTTTGGAAAAAAATAAAATATTAGCACAATAACAGCAATCATCCAAAACGTAAATTCTGAGCCAAGCTGAATAGATGTGAATTCAATGGAAGAATCTATAATAAAATTGGTGAGTGCACATGTGGGATTGGGAGTTAGAACATATTGCGTATGGGGAAAAAGAGAACAGCAAATGAAGTCAAAGACTTTACAGAGAAGAATTCGTACAGTACATTCCTGAAGTAATACATGACAATTTTTAATAAATACTATCTAAAATGATTAAAGAAAAAAACAAACAAACAAAAGTTGCTTTCCAGTCTTGGTCTGCTGATATTTTACGAATGAAACTTTATATGTAGATTCCTTGGAAATAGATATTATCTCATCTAGGAAACATCTTTGTGCGATTTTTTTTTGGAATGTCCACAGAGTAATACCCTTCATTCTGTTCAGTCAAGTTAAATGGGGTATCCTCACAATTACAAGCTTGAATAAATAGTGGCAGGCACAAAACAAATAAAAATGAGTTCTTCATATGGATTTTCCCACTTTATATATACTGGAATAATCTTTAAGAGTTAACGCTTAATAAATTAACAAGCGACAAATAATAAGGGATAGAAAAAGAGGTAATAGCCTCAAGCTGTGCCAGGAGATGTTAGACTGGATATTAGGAAAAAATTCTTCACCAAAAGGGTGGTCAGGCATTGAAACAGGCTGCCCAGAGGAGCAGTGTAATCACCATACCTGGAAGTGTTCAAAAACCATGTAGATAAGGCCCTCAGTGACATAGTTTAGTAGTGGACTTGGCAGTCCTAAGGTAATGGTTGGACTTGATGCTCTTAAAGGTCTTTTCCAACCTAGTTGATTATATAATTCTATGATGATAAAGATCTAAATCAGAGCATGCTATCTGTAGGGCACTGTATTTCATTCCAGATCTGCTACTCCCAGTTCTTTTTGACATCCTACAATATTGAGAGCTGAGAAAAATGGAGCATTAACCCAAATGTAAATCATATTAGGGCTGAAGAAGATTCATACTCCTTAATTCATTTTCATTGCATACAAATGATTCAAATTTAGCACAGGGGCTTCTCTTTTTTGTGACAACCAATTTTCCTTTTTCAAGTCCATTATTTCTCTTGAATAATAAATATGGACAAGGGGTTTATAGCTGTATTGGAAGAAAGCACCTGAGACAATTGGTTCCCATGACAACCAAACTCACTTATTAATAATTTTAACTTCTTTTCCCCCTCTATTCCAAATAAATTTATTAGAGATGAGAGAACTTTAAAATACCTTATATAAAATCCTTGCAGCCAAGCCTTTCAGATGACACATCATGGACTTTATACATAATCAATCATTTCTATCACCTGAAAATTCATTTAAAGAACTGCCAGACACATGCTACCTGAGTTTTGTCTGGGGAGCTCACCTTGACATCATGCTTACTTTGAATTCAGAAGTTATTGATAAGGAATATCGGCTTTGTATATGTTTGAGAACTATTTTATTTGTAAGCAAGAATACAATGTCCTCATTATCCTGGCTGCAGAGATAACTTGCAAAAATAAACAGAAAGCTTACTTTCTGTTTGAACCCATGTCTCATACTGGATAAAATCATGGGAGGTACAATATTAAGCTGCTGGTTTCACTTCAGACTGTTCCTGACTGCCACTGACCTTCCTGAGGTCTTTGACAATTCATGTAATTTCTATGCTGTGATAATTATTACAGGTTGTCACTAGTCATAGGCATCTTGCAATTTTACTTCATTGAGCTACATAACCTATTCCAGAATTCGTGACTCCAGAGCAGTGATTAGTGTTTCTAGAAAAAGTACTTGTCAGTGTTTTATGTAAAATTGTTCTTTTTACCATGTTTTTTTTCTTGCACATTTCTTTGTCCTCTTGTACATGTCCTTTGTCCATTTAATTTAAAATAAATAAGCCCCAATATCCTGGGAGTTTCAGAAAATACCACCACCTTCCAGCTGCACAACCTCTAAACACAAATATTACTCTTGTCCTTATTCATGCTCACTGTATAAACTAATGCTTTGAATGGAAATGTCTTAAGTTTAAACAAGGTGGTTTCTGTGTGAATAAACTCAACAGAAAGGTCTGAATGGCATTTTGTCTTGTCTTCTCTTGCAAGAAATACTTGCCATAATGTAAGACTATGCATCCTGATTATATTTAAAATTAAAATTATCCAGCTGTGGAGGTATTATCATTAGATAGCAGTACATTTCTTGTCACTTTGGTCCTATAACAAAAACCCCCCAATATTCCATTGCAAATTACAATGCCAGCTACATCCACAAAGACAGACCTTTATGAAATTTCCCATAAAAGAATTCCTGAGGATTAGGGAATAAGTAGTATGTTAAGATTTGCCCATTTCGTCACCAAATCCTTTTCAAGGTGCTGAGTTAACTTGATTGACATTCACAAGTCACATGCTTTTTCATCCACCTCTTACTTTGAGGTTGCCACTGGCCACCAGATGTGCAAATTACATAATCTTTGAGAAACCCAGGAGAAATTCTGACTGTGTACATTAAAGCAGTGACCCTGCTGCAGTGTAGGCAGTATATGGAAAGTCTAAGCATCTAACAAGATGTAAGGGGCAGAGCCCCTTGGTATTTCTCAGAGGTGAATCAAATCTGCTCAGGATAATATTGCAGTCTCTTCAAGTTTGGTACGTCTTTGGCTCCTTTAGTCTTGCTCTTTCTCAGTAGCAGATGAGAGGCTTGCCTACACTGCTGCAGCAGGCTGTAACTACCATCTTTCTCTGAACATTTTCCTCATTCCCCTGTCATGGGGACTTGGTCCTAACAAGGTATTTCTAGGATAAAATACTCTGGTTAGGAGAAATGTGTGACCTCTCAGAGAACAGGGTATAGGAGTGAGTGCAGCAACAGTTCTGCAGTATTCTATTCCTACTTGGTAGAGCTTAATTGTGCAGATGTTGCCCTTGAACAATACAAACAAGAGGAGCATTGGAAAAGAGACCTGATTTGGGCTCAAAGAGCCAGGGGAAGAAGTGTTTCTTAACTGTTGGGCGGCACTGTTGGAAGCTATATCTCTTAGTGGTCACCTTGCTAAATGAAACACAGCCTATGTCATAGAAGGCCTGTAAATTCAACATTATAGAGGCATAACCAGAGTAGTTGATTCTGCTGAAAGAAAAGCAGAAGCAACACTCATTCTTAGAGCTGGATAGATGAGAACACAGTATAGCAATCCTCCTTTGTTGGAGTGTTTTGTCCTTGCCAAACCAACAACTTTCTACTATGACAAAAACCAGGCAGCAATAACACAGAAGATTCCCAACTGTACCAAAACAGTTCATGAAATGCACTGTGCATCTGACAGAATTTAGTAAAAACCACAAACCTATCTGCATACATCTAGCCTCAAGAGCATCCTTCCCTGAACCACATAAGTAACATTCTCTCCTGCTCCCACATCTGATTCATGCTCATAAATTCTCCAGTGCTGCCATTAGGCATAACTTGAAGATTTTTTTCTCCTTTTTTAAATAACAAGCCTGGATGAAACTGCAAAGATGCTGTTGCTGACATATTGATAGTAATAACTGCAGTCAAAAGATTTGCCAGTATTTTCCATAGGATAAAAAAGCATAATTGATCTATTTTGTGCCTTCTGCATCCTTGTATTTATACCACCTGTTCCCACCAGCAGTTCATTCTGGCCCTGATTCTGGGAAAAGAGCTCCCCAGGCTAACCCACTCACTTCAGTAGATGTTAGCATAAATGAAGAAATCTATGTGTGCTGAGCTTCTTATGAGACTGGAGCTATTTTTTACTTTTTTCATCTTTTGTTACAAAACCTGATATTAGCATACATACTTCATCTTTCTGCTTCTTTACCTCCATATGAGCACTCTGAAAGTTCCTTCTGAATAACAGAATATACAGCTAATAGACACTGTTTAGCTGGACATGTTTTGTGACTCTGACTTGCTTTTGTTCAGACATCAATATCAAATCAGTCTAACGTTGCTTGTCCTAGACATTTATCATCACAGATTGAAAGCTGGCTTTGCACAGTTAGCTCTCAATTTCTAGCTAATGTTTATCTCAAATGTAAGTCTAGAGGAATAATTCTGATGCAAACTGCCTTGTGCCATCTTTAGAATGTAAATTATTAAGATGTGTAAGTGAATGATAGTCTACAGCTCAGTGGCAATTGTATTGTAAGGAGGGCTTTTGGAAACCAAACCAAAACAATCATGTGTTTTTTTATTCTAAAGGGAATGCTTTACAGGTGTGTTCATTCACTACGATTCACTGACTCAGATACACGGTTACCATCGCTGGATACACAGCTACATAGAGGGCTGATTTTCAGAGCTTTAGATTGTCTGAATTTTTGCATCCTTTCTGTTACAAACTGCTTTTAAATGGTTCTGTTTGGCTTTATAAATGTAGGAAATCTTAAAATAATCCTCCACATAAAATAAGAATGAAATTCTGTAGAAAACAAAAAAAAAAAAAGTATTTGGAAATGCTTCAGACATAAATCTAAGCAAAGGTAATTCCAAAATCTCTAGGAGAAAGTTTTGCCACACCAGATATTTACCAGACCTACGAATTATGTCTTATAACTTGCACAGGACAGACCCCAGTCTGTATGGAACTAGGCCGGGATATGGAAAAGGCTGAGAATGGTGTTGATAATTCAAAAGTTCATGATCTTTTTCAGTCATTACTGATTTCTTGTCAAACCCAGGTTGGTCTACTGTCTTTTGGAAGATACACAAAGCTCACATTTAGATTTAGATTTCTGGATTGTATTGGAGCATGCATTCCATATTGCTGTAATCAAAACCTACATTTCTGTAATTGTTTTAGTTGTTGGGTGGGTTTTGTTTTTCTGGTTGGGTTTTTGGTGGGGGGGGGGGCTGGATCTTTTTGGTTTCTTTTTTTTTTTTTTCATTTATACATCTTTATATATCATTTCTCTTAATCCATCCCTAGGATGTTTTCAGCTGGACATACACCACAGGCAATTACTATCTCCAAGTCACCTAGTTTAAGTCAAAGTCTTGAGTAAAACAATGTCGTTCTATCTTTTTGCCCTTCAGAAAAACAAAATGTTTGTTCGTTTGTTTGCATACTTGCTTGCTTGCTTACTTGCTTTAAGGCAAACTGCCCAGTTTTAGAAAACATCCTTTACTCTTCAGTTGGAAAGACCCTGGTTATTTATACTTGGGTAATATGCTGACTGTAGACTTTATTAATTTAATTGGAGAGACTGTCATCCCATGAAAACCAATATCCAAGTATCCATTATAGTATTTTATGTACCTGTGGAGTTAATCAAAGTTACCCACTCAGATTCCAGTCAAGCAAGCAAAGTGCCAGTAAAGTAGAATGATGTTGATATAGTTTTGAAAATCAAATTTGAAAACTTTTGACATCTACATCAATATACATAGTTTTAATCAATGTGCTTCCACTTAGATTAGAGAGAAGCATTTAGTCACAGAGGGTTCTTCATGACACGAAGTTGTTTGGGGAAACCTGTAAGGAAACTCCATAGAAAATCAAACCCATTACTGGCATGGATTACCCACCACTTGGAGCAACACAGCACCAAGAAGAATGCTGGGTGAGCAAATGAGTAGAAAGAATTCTATCAAATATCACATGTACATTACAAGATTTATAAAAGTATCTGGAGGAATGAAAATGAGGTAACTGTACTTCTGTATTAGCAGAACTGAGGAAAGAAAAATCTGACTTGAAAATACCAGATCAATGTCTTCAGAGATGTTACAAAATAAGCTCGACAGTGATGGTAGAATTGCACGGTACTTGTCACCCACTGGGTGATCTCAAAGCTATTAGCCTCATAGTATTTTATTAGCAGAAGCAAAAAACTCCTCAAACCTACCTAAAATAGGGTTTGTGGTAGAAGGTATGGTTTTAACAGAGTAACAGTTTGCAAGTGATAGGTTTTTCCCTCAGCATGCTGATTTTCCAGTATTAAACCAAGAAGTTTATATGAAAATAGGAAGAAGAGGGTGTTTGTTTTTTTCAGAATAAATTCCTTCTCCTGTCTCCATCAGCACATAAAATGGAGAACAGGGAGTACTATTTTTTCTAACTATCCCGAGTGGCTGGAACAATAACCTGTTAGCCACATAGCTCACTATAAATGGATTGCAAAACTGCCTGTTTCATGAATTATAGCAGTCTTTCAAGTAGCAAGAAGTAAAGTTGCAGCAATTTTCCATGTCTTTAATTTTACTGTCAAAAGGTATATAAGGGCTGTGTCCTGGAACTGATGGATTCCTAGCAGAAAAATTAAATTTCATGTATTAATAGATAAAAATAGATACTTTGCTGGCATAATTTTAATCTAATTATTAACTCAAGGAAAAGGTTTTGTGAATCTGAATTAAACATTAGCATACACTGCACAATGTTGTTAATGGCCTGCATGCTGTCTAGATTGTAGTATTGATAGAATTGTATTTCGTTCAGAAAGCAGATTTAAGTTCTTAAAATAAGAAATAACAGCGGTAGATGAGGAGAACAGTTATTTTTAAGCACAGCAATGTTTCAGTTTCTGTGCCAAGAGACAATTTACTTCAGCTTTTTCATCTTTGTTTGCTGCTATTGTTACAATGAATGAGTGAACTTAATTAGCACTGCAAGGAAGGGGCTATGTTCCCAAAGATCTCTAAATGGGAAAAATATTTGAAGAACATGGAGCAGAAAAGGATAAAAAAATGTTTGAAAAGAAAACAAAGAGAACTACATAATCTGTGCCTACTTACTGCAAACATAGTTGCATATAATATCTCCAAAGTACAATTTCAGAAGTGTCTTTGAGATTTTCGTATAACAAATCAAGAAGACAACTTTCTGCATACATGACACTCATATAAAGTGTTTAGAGAAATGAATAAAGTAACTCCATTCGAAGTTAAAAAAAAATAAACTTTACACATGATGACACAAATAGATGACTTATAATGGACCTCTTTAGCCTGTTCACTGCAACTCATATCTAAGTGGGAATATAATATAGACTCCTAATCATTATAGATTAAAAACCTTAAATATACTTTCAGTATTAACCTAGGCAGCAGCTTCTAATGAAATTACAGAGTTCTTTGCATTTACTTTAAATAGAGTTACATCAGGTGGGGACGACATTTCACAGCTGGAGTCTAACAGGGTCTCCCAAACACTACTTCTACCATCAGAAAGGCTCCATCTCTTATCATAAGCAGAAAACATGGAAAGCCTTTCAGAGATGGATGGGTGCTTTAGCATAACATGTGATTGGATGTAAGGCCTAAAAATGGACAAATGAGCAACATGAAAAGAATCTATGAAGCTCTCACTCACCTTCTTGTAAATGTGCAAGATTCAGCTGATATATATATATATTTGACAATTTGCTAACTGATATTCTATGTAAGAATAAATGAAATATTTATCTGACAGCAGCAACTATAACAAAAATCCCATCATGAATTCCCTTGGAAGATTGCCAGATTTAAGCAGTAGATACTCTGTTGCAGTTTTGTTTTCATATTCTCTTCAACACATCACATGTCATCTCCTGGAGAGAAATTTTCACAGTTACCTTTAAATCAGTTGCTTTCTTTTCAAATACTTGCTCCTCACAGAAGGGAGCTTATTTTCCACATGTGATCATGGCTCTTCCTTAGATGGCTGATCTGACAATGAAAGAAGGTGGCAAGAAATGGTCATCATGGTCCTGGTGATGAAGATAAGGTTCGTATAAACAGCAAATTCGGTAAATTTCTGCTTATGATCAGTCAAAAAAAATGTGCTAGAAACAACATAATATCTTTAAAACATATATGTGAAATGTTGAGATGGAAAAAAATTGCCACAAATGGACACATGCACAACTTCTGATCATGTCCATACTAAGAGAAGATGGCCATGAATAAATGATGTGACATCAGTACAATCATCCTGATGGTTGTAATGAGGGAAGTCATTAGCTGCAAAGTGAAGTTGCAGAAAACTAATGTAATCTAACTTCCTTGTACATGCTGTAATCTTCCCTAAATAGCATTATAATGCCATGTCCAATTCATCTCTCTCTGCTCACATATTTAAACAGAGTAGGCAGTGACACACTGTTCTCTTTCTGAATTAAGCAGCTCAGTGACTTGTCTTAATTTGCATTCAAAAGTAAATGTCCAGTTCTTTATGAAAAGGTTATTCTTAGCCACCAGTATATTTGCTTCTTGGGAAAAGGAACTCAGAGAAACTCTTTCTGCATGCTCCTTGTTAGCTATGTGTTATTCAAGTCATCAGTGTTTTCAGGCATCATTATTGCTCAGATGCAATTTTAAATTCACCAAACCACCCCACCATTCCTTCTCCAAACCTACCCTCCTCATCAGGCTAACCAGCTGCAAAAGCTGCTCTTTTGCCCTGGGCAAACCTCATCTTGCTAAAGACACAGAATATCTTAGTGCACCAAAGGCAAGTTTTCTCATCTACATTTGACTGCTGTTTTCCTTACTCCACATAAATCCTTGCTAAATTGAGCCCTCTCTAACATCCAATGAAGGCATTTATAATGTTTTAATGACCAATTCTGCTCAGGCAGTGAATATGCTGTTCTAGTAAATTCAGCACAGTATCTGTTATCTGAACCTTTAGAGAATTCCTATTTTTAAGATTCAGCCGTTAAACATTTCTAGTAGTGTTCAGCAATTATTTTTTTTTTTTGAGCATTCAGGACATGTGAGTCAAGTTGTCATCAACATCACACAATGGTCTGAGAGATGAAATACATCCAGGTGAATAACTAATTAAAAAAATGCACAGGTGGTTACCCTTTGCTCCTGTAATGAAGAGTTGAAAAATTAATTTCCTGTCTTGTAATTTGATTTCTCATAAACTGCAATGTCACTCCCATTAGTAGCTGCACAAAGAAAAGACAGGCGGTGAGCAGAACTTGTGCAGGGGTGCTTTAACAGTCATGCATTAGTGCCTGAAAGTTTTGAGATTAACACAGGAATTGCTAGACTGTAGTGGATAGGCTGTTGAATTTGTCACTGCTCTATAAATCCTGTAGAAGGCATATTTTTGAAACCTATCCAAATATTCATATTTTAAAACCCATGAGTGTAGAAGGCTAATTCCCACCATCCTCCATAAGCATTTAGGGCTAAATTTGCCTCAGCTGTTATAGATGAGAAGGCACAGAGAAGGTACACCTCCTTTGCAACAGTGCTGGGCTGAGGACAGCATAGCACTAGGAGGTTTTCCACACATGGTGATGACTTTCCCAGCACCTGGGGGTTGTGCCATGGCCTGTCACAGCATAGGCACAAACCTGGATGTCCTCATTGTGTGCCATGGTGACAGTGTATCCATGTCAGAGCTCCCCAAGCAATGGGCTCAACTGTGGGAAAGAATTGTCTTGTATACTGTTCTCTATTGTATCAGGGGTAAATATGGTTCTAAACCCATATTTTATGTTTCATTATGTCAAGCCTTCAAAGGCAAAAGAATTTTTTATCAAATCATGAAACCAGGGCCAACTGCACTAGCTGTTCTGCAAAATGCTACTTAGCTCTGCACAGGGGAAAGCTCCCAGGGAATGGATGCTCTCAAAGAGGAAGAACAGTCACTTTCCAGGTTGTAACAGGAGTCTTGTTCTCATCCTTATCCTCATCAAAATTGTCCTTGTTGACCTTGTCCTCCTCTTCCTCATCATCATCTCTCTTATCTTTGTCCTCCTCATCCTCCACATCTTCCTCCTTGCTGTTGTCCTCATGTTCAACCTCTTCGTTCTCGTCCTACTCATACTAACACTCCTCATACTCCTCATGCTCCTCATACTCATCTTCCTCCCTGTCTTCCACCTTGTCCCTATCCTCATCATCCTCTCCATCCTCCTCTTCAACTTCTTAATCCTCCTTATCTTCCTTATCCTCCTAGTAGTCCTCCACTTTGTCCTCATCTTGCTTGTGCTCCTTGCTACCTTCATCATCCTCATCCTAGCCATCCTCCTCATCCTTCTTGTCCTCATCCTTGTCCTCTAACTCATCCTCATACTTGTTCTCTTCATCCTTCTCATCCTCCTTATTGTCCTCCATCTCGTCCTCATCCTCATCCTCCTTTTCCTCATGCTTGTTCTCATCCTCATCTTCCTCCTTGTCCTCCAATTCATCCTCATTCTCATCCTTTTTGTCTTTGTCCTCATGCCCCTTCCCATCATCCTCAGCTTCCTCAACCTCGTTTTTGTCCTCCACCTTGTCACCTCCTCATCCTCACTGTCATCATCATTTTCCTCATCATTGTTCTCATGCTACTCATCCTCCTCAGTGTCCTTCTTCTCCTCCACCTTGTACTTTTGTCCTGGGTTCGGCAGTAGCAGTCGTTTTTCTCCTTCTTGGTAGCCGGTGTGGAGCTGTGGTTTTTTTTTCTTTGGACTTTCTGCTTGTGAGCAGTGTTGATAACGCCAATGTTTTAGTTACTGCTTAGTACATTTTGGTCTGGCCAAGGACTTTCTGAATCTCGCGCTCTGCCAGGGAAGAGGGTAAGCTGGGAGGGAGCAGAGACGGGGCATCTGATCCAGATTGACCAAAGAGGTATTCCATAGCATAGCACGT
>JANRGW010026116.1:0-55060 GCA_024733675.1 Psilopsiagon aymara | reverse complement strand
TTGCTCACAACTAGAGTGAGGCTAAGACAAAGGCTGGATTGCTCACATGTCCCTTAACTGAAAGGAATGCTTCCACACTGCTCAATTATTTGAAGAATTGTTTTACAGCTTTCCTTGATCTAGGTATTTAGGCAGAAAAATGCAGCTTAGAGTGGGGTAAATGCTATCTTAAACAATATTTATTTAGTGAAGACCATAGAGGAATTTTTCCAGTTTATTCTGTTTCCACTGCAAAGAAAGGTGGTGTTAAAACCAAGAGAGCACCTACATGACAGTAGCTCAAGAAGGCCTCCAAGATAAGCCAAGATAGGCCTTCCCTAAGGTGCAGTGATCAGTGTGTTTGTCATATATATTCTACCTAATTACCTGGAATTTCTTGAACAAGAAATTGTGAGGATGTGACAACTGCAAACTCACTCTTCATTAGATCTAAAGTTACAAAGGCATTTTGTATGTGTTGAAGAAGAAACTCTAAGTCCAGAGGTTTATAAGGTAGCAGCAAGTCATAAAACTCCTAAACATGTAAGTCAGAACCTGATGAGATGTTGGAAAGGATCAAACTTATTCTAAGGGCTCAGCTGGCTAAGTCCTTAAAACAACATCAAAGGAATTAGAGCAGTACACTCTCAGCTTGATTTCCCAGGCAATCACACTCCCTGCCACCCTCCCCCTTAAAATAGTGAATTCAAGCCAGGTTCACCAGGAATTTAAACTGCTGTATGGTTGATGGAAATCTTCTACAGCTGGAAAGGAGGAAATGCTCTTCTAGCATCTCACTGATAAAAATCAGCCCAATCTTGGGAAATACTTCATTCTTCTTAGAATCCAGAACCAATCACAAAGCACAAACTAAAGGAAAACCAGGCTTCATTAATTCTGGTCTCCATGGTTGAGAGTGCCTAAAAACACATGGTAGGGCACACTCAACAAATCTTAGAAAACCTCTTATGTGGAGATTTGGAGCAGATACAGAGAAACACAGAGACTTGGAGTATCTTGAAGCCCCATAATGCAGACCTGACAAAAATCTGTTTTGTGACCAAGAGAATGAATGCTTAACTTCTCATCAACCCATGACGAAAGTCCTTTCATCCTTTTCTCCACATAACCCAACTCCCTTCTAAACACCCTAATCCCTCAGTATCATCCATATAGGATTGTTACAAAGAGTATGGATAAAAAAAAAAAAAAAAAGCCTTTCTCAAAAAGAAGCTCAGATTAGAGAATACACGAGGTAAACGCTTTTTTTTTTTTAATACACCTAACCTGTATTCAGGACAATAGTAGACACTAGGATCATGGAAAGTTAAACAATGAGTTACGGTACTAGAGCCAAAACCTCACACCGTGCATGCTAAGAAATTCAGAGACAGCAAAATATTACATCTTTGCATTCCAGACTGGATCATGGCATTTTGTAAATTCAGTTATCAAGCACTTGTACATAAAATAGAATGAGAGAGAAGAGGTCAATTAGGTTGCAGCCGCAGCTGTTGAACTTTAACCCTTAATTATATAGATAATTATGAATGCACATACAACCATATAAAAGTTAAGGATCCAAACACCAACACCCAACAAACACACACAGTCCATTCTGCACTGTCTTTGAAAGTGCTATTAAAAATTATCCAAGGTATTCTTAAGATATGATGAGAAATCCAGAAACAGCCCTGCTAAAGCATTTGAAAACCTGAAGAAGAAACAAATACAGTTCTTTCTTTAAGCATTTCCTATATCACAGTAAGATTTTTTCTCCCATTCTGGGATATAAAAGCCTGAGGTCTTTGCAAAAGATATTATACCAGATGTACATTTTCTCAGGCAAATATTTCATTTCTCTTTCCAAAGGATATGGTTTTACACTACAGGCTTCACACTGAACTGCATCAAAAGGTTGTACAGAACAATGAATTACCTTCAATTATGTTCTTTGTAGGCAAACCATATGAGCACAAAAGATCCACTGTTAATTCAAGCACAGTTTGGGATATTACAGCTTGTTTTTTGTAACATTTAGCACTTTTGTTACATCCTTTATCAGTTCTCCTCACATTTCACTGATTTTAACTGAACTGTACTTCCCGCACTTCTCTAAGCAGGAAGGATGAAATGTGACAAGGATGAAAATTACAGAGCAGGAACTGAACCACTGGCAATTAAAATACCTGGAAGGGCTGTGTCTGTGCAAGCACCAGGAATAAACCCTAGGAATACAGATTTAGAGTTCTTTGCTCTAGCCAGCAGCTTCAATCAGCATTCCTCTCCCCGTATCTTCATAGTGCTATGTGAAAAGCAATTAGGAGCTGAAGTTGAAGAAATGTTGATTTAAAATTTTATTATTCAGGCTACTGTTCCATGTACATTTTTGATTCAGAGAAAACTCCAGGAACAAACTTGCCAATGAAGTTTTAAGTTGACAAGCAGGTATTCTTTATTGTGGTGCCGGGACACACGGAGGATAGCTCCTCCTAATGTGTGTCCCCGCATTGCTGCACAAGCCGTCCTTATATAGCTACCGAGCACACATGCATATTCATGAAGCTATATATGGATTACATAATTTTCCAGAAAGTTCCCCACATGCTTACAAAAATGTGGTGGTGGTCTTTCGGGGTCGTTTATTTCTTCCAACAGTCTTCATCACTGCTGGCAGCCGTTGAAGCATACGAAGTAGATGCTAATACCAGCTTAATCGGTTCGTTAAAACCACAGATATAACAATCATCCCGTCCACCTACTTATCAGTTAGTTTAACTGCAGCCCACCCTGGGCCCCTGCCATTCCAGATACTCCCTCTCTTTACGTCCTGTTCTTCTAGCCTGTTTTTCTTACACTCATTTTGTACTAAGGTCATAAAGGCCTAAACTACCTCAACTACAACAGTTTATCTTGTACAAGAATTCACAGTATGTTCTCTAGCTGTACTTTCTATTTTTCTCTGTATATCAGGCATCCCAGTAATTTTCCATTGTTACTGTTACAAAGCCATCAAACTTAAAACTGATTCTAAAGGTTTATATATTTCATTTTGTGATTTTGTAACCCCCTTGTCTCATTATGCAGTGCAGTGTCAGCAGGAGGTCTAAGCCTAAATGCTAACTTAGAACCTGAATTAATGCATCCTAAGGCCAGCATTCTCTACCCTGAGAGTTTTCATCCACCTTGCTAATGTATCAGCTGGACACAGCAAGGTAGGCAGCAAAGATCAGAACCTCCTTTGCTGCTGAGCTTCTGTCAACCATGAATCACGAAAGCAGAGTGGGGTATAATCAGGTGCCACTTGGAAAGGAAAAAGCATCAAGCTCCTCCCTTTGGCTGGTGTTTCAACAAAATAATTGCATGTCCTTGAGATACATTCCCAAAAGACCATGTCCTTTGGCATTGTGGTGAATAGACTAGTAAATTAGCAGTCCATTTCTCCCAGCTCACCCAACATTGTGATAAGATCCAGCCTTTCTGATAATGCTGAAAGGGGTAATGTGCTTATACAACACTCTCTTTTCACCCACACATTTAGCAATCAGCCACATACACAGCCATAAGCTGTGTAAAGAAACATGTTCATTAAAAAAAACCACACAGCAAGTACATATGTGTATATGAAAAAATATATCCTGCTTTCACCTATACAGTCTGAGTCCATTCAAAGACAAAGCTGCAAGAACCAGGACTGGTAAGCTTCACACACACACACACACACAATCAACATTGATATGAATAAGAATCAATCTGCAGTCCACTAGTTAGAACAAGCAAGTGGGCTGCTGGACCCTTATCTTCTGGGCAGGACCTGCCCACTGATGGTGCTGCATAATTCAGTGAGTTACAGGCAAGTCTGAGATTCTCCAAAGTGTCTGAAAGCGGTGTTTGTGGGTTTTTTTTTTCAAATATGATGCTGATCTAGTCAGTTCTTTGATCTGTTTCTATAAGGGCTGACTCTGTTGGGAAGTGAGAAAGCTACCAATAATGTTTACATCTGGCTTATGCTACAGCACATCTGGCACATGCAAGCATTGGGACACTAGAAGAAACTGCTGTCCTGGGGAAAGTTAGTCTTGCTGCTGTCACAAAGCTTGAAAAATCTTGATTCTTTTCCTGGCTCAGTCAGGAACTCACCTGTACCCCAGTTTCTTGCTCTATACATTGAACATAAAGAGTTTTCTTCCTGTTACACTAAACACTACTGGTACAGTAACTTCATAGATTTAGCTAGCTCAGAGAAATGGGCAGTCTATTTGTCATGGGTTCAGCAGTAGCAGTCATTTTTCTCCTTTTCGGTAGCTGGTGCAGAGCTGTGGTTTTGACTTTCAGCCTGAGAACTGGGCTGGTAACACCAATGTTTTCAGTTACTGTTTGGTAATGTTTTGGTCTGACCAAGGACTTTTTGAGTCTCATGCTCTGCCAAAGAGGAGGGGAAGCCATGAGGAAGCAGAAACAGGGCACCTGACCCAAACTGACCAAAGAGGTATTCCATACCACAGCACGTCATGCCCAGAATGTAAAAATGGAGGGCAGAGACCTGGAAGGGTTGGGGGGTGCACTCCTGGTTTGGGCTTGGTATTGGGTGGTGAGCAGTTGTATTGTCTTCCCTTGTATTTCCCTGGTCATTATTATTATTGGTGGTAGCAGCAGTGGTTTGTGTTATACCTCAGTTACTGAACTGCTCTTATCTCAACCAGTGGGAGTTGCATTCTTTCCGATTCTCCTTCCCATTCCTCCGGGAGCAGGGGAAAGAAAGAAGGGGAAGTGAGCGAGCAAACTGAGTGGCTGAGAGGCTCAAACCACGACACTATTTCATTGGTGTTTATAAAAGTGCTTTAGAAGTTCTGAAACAAGGGTCATATAGCAGAGCATGGCATTGATACTTTGAAAATAATTTTTAGTTACGTTCGGAATAAAAAAAATAACATGACATTGCTTGCCTGTAAGTCTATCCAACTAAAAGACTAGCAAACATTAACCCTCCTGGAGTGTCTGAACTATCTGGACAGAAATATCAGAACAAGGGCTTTGAGGTATTTTCAACCAAACCAGAAGAGCGAAGGATCAGACTGCAGACCAACGAGGCTTAATTCGAATAGATAACTTCAGTGCTTATCTGATCTACCTCTGCAGTCTGAACCTTTTGAGGTTCATCCACCACCACTAAATATGAACACCAAGCTGAGAACATAGGAAACCTCAACCAATTTAGTCAAGAAGTCACACAGGCAATAAAATGAGGTCATGCAAGTCTTGCAGTTTAACACTGGCACAAGGAAGAAGGGGACAGAGAAGGAAGGGAGAGGAAGTCTGATATAGCCAGTAATATTCTCATGTTTTTCTGTTTGTTTCTATCCACTTTCCTGTTCTACTTTACCCCTTCCTCAGACAATTATCAGTAGTGCAACTAACATGAAATGTCATGAAACTCAAAATTCCCATTGTCTTAATGCCATCAACAATACCAGGAAATGCCTCGTTCTTGCCTAAATGATTCTGATGAAACCAGCTTACATGGTACCATGAACACATCTAGAAGTAAGATTTCATACTGTGAATTTTACTGGACCTTGAGATGACTAAAGGAATTTAGGTAGTTTACATGGGTTTTGATGAGACCAAATAAGAGAATTCAGTGCTGAACACAGAAATAGCTTTCCCTATTCAACCGGCAAACATGTAGAGCTGCCCTAGACATTTCAAAGGAGTCTATGTGAATTTTCATCATCCATACTGAATACATCACTTTATCCAACCATGACATAAAAGAAAAAAGCTGGCTATTTTCTCATAAAAAGGAAAAGAAAATAGCAGTACCCTGAAATCACATCTTCTAAGCAGCTTCCCAAGCGCACTTTGTTTCCATTGACTAAAACAATGCCTAACAATAGAAATTAAAAACAGATTTTCCTACACTATAAAAAGTCTTATTCTATTAGAGACAAGCAGACCTTATATCATGATATTTAGCTAACACTCATCCCTACATAGTGAAAGAACACAGGTCATCTAAATAGAGAAATATTAGCTATTCTTTCTCTGCTCTTCTACTGTTTTAATGACTAGATTGGAGCTATAACTGGCCCGAAACAATACTTTGAACCCCCAAAAAACATTTGGAAATGCACCACATAGTCCTATTTATTGGTTCTCTGATGACCATTCTTGTAAATAACCCCAAAAGTCACAAGGGCTGTCGAGGCTATTTATTCCAACAGCATAGGATTTTTTTTAAATAATCAAAAAGCAAGCAAATTCCTGGGTTACTTCACCTATAATTTTTCCTTATACTTTTTGTTGTTCTAAAATTTAAATTGGTCACCCTGCCGATGATGGTTAAGTATTCCTTGTCATTCACCCATGCTTGCTGCTATGGGACATATCTGCATTTCGACACAAGAGATTCCAATATCTCTCATGTTTCCAATATGACTAATGAGGAGACTACCCAAATTTAACATCAAACAGAAGCAATACCCAGTCTAAGAGCCACCAGGAGGAGAGAACTCACATTTCAGGAAGAGGTGAGTAGGAGGAGTAGGAGAACTACTCATCCTTACACAACAACTGAGAAACAAGCAAAAAACAAACAAACACACACCTCTTACCAATCTCTGTCCAGAGAAATCCACATTCTGTTCAGAATATTTGCTGCACGGCCATGAAATAGGATTCTGATAACTAACATGTTGAGTTTCCACTCTGCCTTTAATGCCAATAGCATGTATTGTTCAGCAGCCTGCAGTTAAAGAGCTGCGTGCAAATTCATGAAATAGAATCATAGAATCATAGAATAGTTATGGTTGGAAAGGACCTTAAGATCATCTAGTTCCAACCCCCCTGCCGTTATATTAGATTCAATTGCTGCAACTTCAGTTAATGTTCCCTAGGAGAATGCATACATGAGCACAGTATTTTTCTAGCACAAAAGAAAGAGGTATGCATGTTCCGAGCTTCACAAACTGCAGATCCAGCAGCCTTTATGGAGACTATTATACAGGAGAATAAGACAAACCTCTCTCATTTACTGTACCCACATGGTTCCTTGAAACCTGAGCACATGAATATCTGCTTCTGATCATTCATCCATGTCAGACTGTGTAAAACATACCTTATGCAGAAAAAGATGACCTTTTAGTAACAGGGACTTAACTTTCACTCCAGACTCATGAAGTGCTGAAGGTTGGCAATGATACCAGTGCTAATCTTGGATCCTAATTTATTCAGGACGTGCATAAAGAAATACGTCATTTGTAGCTGCCACACAACATGTATTTCTTCTAACTTTTACATTTTTTTCATCTAACCACATACTGATCCAAATTCATATCCATGACAGTAACAGCAGGTACCAATTTGACCAGTTTCAAACAACATTCACCACCACCCTCAGCAGCCAGTAACCTCCTTCATACAGCAACTAAATAAACTTTGACAGCTGTTGCTGGTTTAGTCCCATACCCTGCAAAGATTTACACAGCTGCTTAACTTTATCCATGTAAATAGTCCCAGTGATATTAGCAAGAGCCCACAAATTTGTTAATTTAAACTTTGCAGAATCAGGGCATTGCCTAGAATTTTCACAAGCAAATAAAATCTTAGTCTGAAATAAATATGATAATAATTTCTTCACTTTGTGTTTTCAGGTTCCCATTTTTCATGACACCTTCTCAAGTGACCTTCAAATATGTGTCCCCAGGCAGAGAAAATCTTCCAAGGGCTCTTTTAGACATCTGCCTGTCTATGAGTGAAAGCCATCAAAAGGAACAGTATGATTCCTCGACAAGAAAACACTTGAATATCAATTATGACCATTTTCCTCAAAAGTTTTATAATCATGATGAATAGTGACTAGATAGATAGGCTATTTAAGTGAACCAAAGGGTAAGTAAGTAGCCAGTCTAGCATACTGCATATCTATTTTTAGTAAACTTGCTCTAATTCAACAGCAAAATTCTAGTTAATGGCCACCAGCACCCACCTAACAAAACCCAGGAATAAATACTGAAGTACAAGGAGTGATAGAGACATTAGTTAAGCTTGTTTGGTCTTTCTGATTCAAGATCATGCAGTTTCCAGTTGTAACTCTCCCTTGGCCATTTATTCTTCTGCCCATGGTAGCTGCTATAACTAACAGCATATGAGATAAAAGATCATTTGCATTTGTTTGCAGTCTCCAAGATTCATTCTCAACATGCAGAAGATTTTCCCCTGCTTGATGCCAAGCTGAGGAGGCCTAATTTTCAATTCCTCTAATACAGCAAATATAGAAATAAGACAACTGAAGTGCATAAATACCTAGTATCACTTAATGGCCCTCTGCATGTTACAGTCCCAGGCCATAACACTTCCACGGTCACACCATCTGGCTCTCATTAGCTCACATTTTCAAACATATTCAATTTACATTCCATAGTTTAAACTTTATCCCAACTAAAGTTCATGCTCATAGTAGGTGAATTTCTGGTATAAGGAACAATTTTCTGGCAAGTTTACCTATGTAGTGCTACAGTACCAAACAAATCAAAACCACCTTCAACAAGAATCAGCGAAGTTTCCATTATTTTTCTATTTTTAGCTTTCTTAAAAATTTGAGGCAATTCATGCTCAGACCTTCTGACTCAACTGGTATAAAACAGGACTTTCTCTTCTCTTTTTTTTGTTGCTTCTGTATAGTTATTAGCCTACAAACCTAGAGTAACAAAGCATATGCAATCCTGCTGTCTTTCTGCTCCATCCTGTGTGATTTCTGAACTCATTGACTCACTTGAACCCATCAAACCCAGCTGAGAAATGAACAGAGGTCACCAACCTGCTGGGTTCCTACTAACTTCTGCAAAATCAGCAGACAGAGATGGAAGAAAATACCCCCACTAAGCAAAATTTGTCAGTGTAGTTTGTCTGATACCTGCTTGGCTTGCTGCCCATCAGGCATAGCTTCAGGAGTCCTCCAAGATTACTGACATTTTGGGGATAGCAGAATGCTCTGCATGTCCATCAAGGATTTAATTTTCCTGATCACCGTTAGCTGATCTACATGCCAACAGAAGCGGAAGGCAAGCTGCTGTTCATTATGCTGTCTGTTATCAGAGGCACCATAAATTTATCAGCGGATAGAAGATTTCAGAAGCAGCCAAACTTCATGTTTTTAAATTCTACTCTGAACAGACAGACAAGGGAAAAACACTTCTTTTCAGATGTAAAGATAGAAAAAGGGAAACAAACAAAAAAGACGTGGAACCCTGGAAAATCTCTTGAAGTGAGGTGATAATTTAAATCACTTTGAGGCTGGACAAGACAGGTGAGGAAAGTTTGGTGGAAGAGTTTTGTGAATGTCTGACTTTCACATGAGCTTGAGCAGGAAAGGTTTTAAACTTGGGACCTAAATCCTTGCTAATCTTTACAGCACAGCAGCACAATGCAAAATATCAGGGTTCCACTCTCGAGCTGTGAGACAGTGTTCCTGTAATACTAGATATCCCAATCTCACATGTCAAATGAACTTGAGATTGTTGAGTGTGGAGGCAAGTTATGCCACAACAGCTCAAGTTTAAATTGTCCACATGAATATGGTTTTTAGCAGTTATGGGTAGTATTCTGCTTCTTCCTTCACATCCTTTACTTCTTATTGTGCTTAGGACTGAATAAGAATGTCAAGTCTCTGGCTGTTTGAAGGACCATGTGACTCCTCTGTACTTTGAACTCAGATAAACTTCTTACTAAATGAAGTCATGTGTAAAATGCTTTCCAACAGAGATTATTTTGAACCAAGCTGTACTAAGAAATGCAACAGAATTTCAACACTTGTATTTCAGCAGCAAAAAGGAACCATTCTTGTACCAAGTGCAGTGCTTTGAGGGGAAGCACCAGATCCCCTCACATAAACAGAACTACACCTGTACTGGACTATGGAAGTAGATCATATTTTAGCTTGGGGAATTAAAAAAAAAAAAAAAAACCAGCACACTTCCACATAATCACATCAGGAAAAAAAAACCAAACAGTTTTTGCCTAATCAATGCAACTTTGCTTCAAAAAGACATCTTCATAAATGACAGTATCCCAAGTTCAAAACCAGTATTAGACCCAAGCTGCCCACATGGATGGAGCAGAATTTCTGTGTGCTTTTTAGCATGAAATGATACCAGGTTTTAGCTAATATTTGGATCTACAAAAAATAAAAATCACAGCCCTGATTATTATGCTTTTTTCCCTACGAGCAGAACATACGGCTTGTATCCTGTCTGACTTCCTACCTGAGTAATTACATACTGACCACATAAGTCTCCCCTGTGGTTTTAACCAGATAAAGCATACCTCTCCAATTGCTCCTGTGAATATTTATACCTTGTTGTGGAGCACTATTAAACAGCTAATGCCTTCCACCCCAAAGATAGCTGCATTTTACTAATAAGTGAAACAATTTCGGAAAGTTATAATTATATCCCGGACTCCTCCAAATATAGTTGTGAGGCACAGGGATATAATTATAATTCCAAATATAATTGGGGAAGACATGGATGCTTTAAGATGTATTTTGAGTTCCTAATCATATCCATTAGACATGATTCAATACAAGGATGATGTTTTCATGCAATGAAATTGATAGACTGAGATGTTACTTTTCCTAACAACTTCAAGTGTTAAAAGACCTATCCTTACGTTCATACAGCATATTTAAAATCAAGCCTTTCTGAGGATGTGGAATAGTCTATGAGCTCATGAAGAGCAAGCTTTCTGCTCAAAACTACGGGACAGCCAGACAAAGCAAAAGAACAGTTTTGTTTGGATTTCTGGCTTTTATACCAGGGCATTAATTATTTTAATTGGTGTGTTGCATTTGAAAGATAAAGAGAATAAAACAGAATAAGCTCTACACAACACCTCAGTCCACCACATATCCTGAAGATCTCAAAGCATTTTAAACCATTTAGTGCCAATAGGAGATACTGGAGACAAGCATTAGGAGAGCCATCTTACAACGAGCTACAGAACCAAACTAGGTATCCAATCAGGTAAAATCCTGCCTCCCTCCCAATCAGGATTGCAAAAACTTAAATCAAAATGAAAATTACCAAAAGGGAGAGGGCATTTTGAGTACTCTCATTTTTTATTTCCCAACCTGAAAGCATCTGAATTCCAAATTTCCAACTTACGTAAACTATCAACTTTAGCTGAAGTCCACATCATTTACTACCTCTGCGGATATATCAGGATCACTGTGACAAATCAGGCACCTTGAAAGTCAGAAGTTCAATCAGCAATTTCCCCTGCACAGGATTGATCTAATTGGCACTAAGCAGCAGAAATACCGCAAGAGAGCCATTTAGACCAATGTTTATTTTGATTAGTTGGCCAGATTTGTAAACTACTTTGAAGATGAAAAATGCTACTAAGCTGTTCAATATTACTAAATAAAATCATGCACAGGAACAAAATTTTGAAATATGAGTGCTCCTATTAAGTGATCAATCCACATGCATGTATACATACATGCATGTCCATATGTATGTGCATACATACATCAGCTTAAGAGATCTTTCATAACACATTTCCACCTTGTTTTCTGCTTTAGAAAAAAGTATGCAAAGAAAAGGAAGAAAAACCAACTTTCTGCTTTCTCAAAAACCAGAAATGGGTCCATTCTAAGAACATCGCGGGTGGTCAGCTTACTTTCATTTTGCTTGGCATTGTAAGCATCCTTCCTCTTTGCACCCCCAAAATGATCAGTTACAGGACATGGCAAATGAAAAGCCTCTGCCATTTATATTCACAGATTCACTGGGATTCTGTTCCCCAGTCCTCTCTGCTCGTCAGAGCTGAGATTGGATTCAGACTATCGGGAAGGCTGGAGCCCACAGAGGCAGAGCCAGCAGCCCTTGTCACTGCAAGCCTCAGCAGGCTCATGGGGACAGTGCTGGCAAAGGACACAAAGGCTGGTGCTGCACATGCAGAAATGCCCTAAGGTTGTGGGAACACTGTTCCAATTAATCCATCAAACGGGCCTGTGGCACTATTAATTGTGAAGACTATATTTTTCCTACATTTCGATCAGGCCAAACCAACAAACTAACAAAAAAGGTAAGTTTTACAGGGAAATATAAAATTTTAACACTTTAAACACACTGAAACAAAGTTCAAGCCATTGCATCTACGAACACGCATGGAATAGGATATATCTCTGGTGTAGAACATTGCCATCATGCGGCCATTTCAGCTCTGCAAAAACGCCAACAGCGACAGAAAGAACTGGAACTTTGCCCCAATTTTGAACTCTTAAAATTGTGTTTAATAATATTGGCAACCTACAGAAGAACTGGTGAGGTGGTGATAATTGTCTCATAACACCCCTCTACAAAGAAATGCAATCCCTTCTTCAGACCTGCTCTTTTTCTATGTCAGGCAGCAAATGTATTTTTCATTTTCTGAGAAAAACTGCTGCTACAATTTCATTGCAATGCACAGTATAGACTACAACTGAACATCAAAAATGTAAAGAAATATCAAAAATGACAAATGGAGCATTCTTGATGTCAGGAAGTCAATCTTTAGAAGTAATCCAAATGAGAACAGCACAATGGCCAGGATCAGGAAAGAGCTCCAACACAGGAAAATACATGGAAGCTAGCATAGAGTCAGAGGCAGAAAACAAAGCAAATAAATCAAATTAGTAATTTACAAAGAAAATGAAATACTGAGAGTCAGAGGACAAAACAACATGGAATGCAAAAGCAAGCTGTAATAAAATATGCAGATGGAAAAGTTGTACATAGTGAGAAAACAGTAACAGAATTAAACTGGATCTAGGGATGATAAGTGGCTCAATTAGAGCTGCAGTGAAAAAAAGTAATTATCAAAAGTTGTTCATCTACACAAAACTTGTGTTTCCAGTCATCTGGAACCCTGCCCAGCAAAGCAGGCATGATTTAGCTCCTTAAATAGCCCACTGCTTGCTTGAATCACAGCTTCAGTGAGGGACACACACACTTCTTAAAGAAGCAACAACCTTTTCGCCTTCATACAAGAGCATAAGCACAACAGGTGCTTTCTGCCCAGCTGGCACAACAGACAAATATACACAGAAATAACAATCACCTGGAAACAAATTCAGTAACAACTCTGTTAGAAAAACATCCATCTTTCTGATATAAAAATCTTACGCTATAATAGTGCTAAAGAAACAAAGGAAACTTAATCACTTATTACACGAAACAAATATTGACAGGCAAAGAACAGAGGCTTAATTACTACAGGTGGCTGGCCATACAAAAGAAGATCCTGTTTCTGTTCTTGTCTCCTAGCAGTTGGCACCTGTAAACACCTACAAGAGCCTGCCTGCTGCCACCATTACACCTGGAGCAAAGTTACAGCATTTGGAAACACTCACACAGCTGAACTGAGAAAACTGGGTAACCAGGCAACTTTCTTCTTTACCACATAATTTTGCATAGAAAGCTTGCAGTATCACTAAAGTGGAAACTTTGCACCAATCCTAAAAAGCCAGTGAAGGAAAACACATGATAAATACTATTACCCCAAGCTGGAGCTGCTGAGATGGTAATTATAACCTTTCCTTTTTTGTTGGGGTTTACTTGTTTGTTTCGCCAGATTGCGTAAGGCTCATCTGCTAATAGATTCCTGAAAAGCATAACTCTTTTTCTTATGCAGTTTCTCCTGCTGGTGTAAGAGGGCAGAAGCAAAGTTTGCCACTTCAATAGAGCTTTGTTCTTTGTGTCATGGACCAAGTTTCTGTACACTGCTACAAATTGCAGTTATCTTTTTCTAAGAGAACATTTTGCTGTTTAAGTGCAAAGCCAATTGAATTAATATTTTACTTTCCTTTTCCATTCAGGACTGTCAGCTGTACAGCACATAAACACAGATTTTTCAATAGATCATGAATCCAGGAGAGAAAACAACTTTCCAAGAATGTCTGACAAATCAGGGGACACTGGTAAAGCCCTACTGCTGGCAGAGACAGAACCACATCTCTGGGAGGTGTCCCTACCACATACGGACTGGAGAAGAAGCAAGAGTCCCTTATGCAGAACTTCACAGGGTCCTTGGCTTCCCATACAGGTCACTAGCAACTACACAGAATGAACACCTTCTCTTCTATGAACTGTGGAGTTTCTCAGGCAGAGTAGTCCAAAAAGGCCATGCTACAAACTGTAGTGACCAAGACAACCATCCAGAATCTATGCTGTTTGAGGTGGGTGATTATCTGGATGCAGCAAAAACATCAGACGCATCATCATCTATTCAAATTACTCTCCTTGTAATGAGGCTTACCACTGCTGTGAAAGCAAAATCTACAACTTCCTGCTGAAGTATCAAGAAGTCACACTCAGCATCTATTTCTCTCAGCTTTGTGGAGCCTCTCCAGCCTATGGCCTCAGGTGACTCTGCAGAGACTGCCTCGGAGGACATGGCATTACCTCCTCTGCAATTTTGTGTATGGCTTCCCATGGTAAACACTTCATCATTCAACTCAACCATCAAGACCCTTAGCAGATAGACAAAATTCACATCAAATTAACAATTTGACAGGAATGAAACCATATTTTAGGAAAGCCTTTCCACAAGCAATCCAGGGAAAGCCTGCTGTGTTGCAGAAATTAAAGGCCCTTTCTTCTCCTAGCCCAGCCTCTCAACAGCCTTTCCAAATGCTGAAAGGCAGTCTGCTACCTCTGATGTCTCAAAGCCACTCAGTGCTTTTCCCAGGCATGTTTCTGCCCTTTCAGAGGAAACAGCTATACCGCAGACCAAAAAATATCATAAGGCATTTAAAAATGCCAAAGGAGTAATCCAATTAAACTCCTAATTTTGAAACATTTCCAAGCAGCAGACACCTAGTCTGAAGACAATACAAATTCAACCACTTTTAGGCCGCAAAACTGAGATCATAGATGGCAAAAGACCCTCATCAATAAAGTCACCTCCTATTAAAGTTAGCCCACAGAGTAACTGTGGGTCTCAAAGAATTGATTATGAAGCTAATATGCTTTTATTTTAGTCCTACACCTTTCAAACATAAACTCATAGCAGTGAAACCAAAACCTCAGTATCTTTTGATTACCTCCTGGGATTATTTTATTTGTTGCCCTTAAGCTAGTTTCTACCAAAAAAAATGTAAGCAGTCCACAAGCAACAACCACAGCTACAGCGGACTATGGCTTCCCAGCTGAGGTGGATTTGGTGGAACACATGACATATCCAGAATTCCTCCTCTGTCAAGAATGTGGCTCTACAGGTAAGGCTGATGCACAAATAGTTTTCCTGCCACCTGTTTCCTTTATAATAGGGGGAATTATGGACACAAAGATATGCGTGCGTTTGCGTGTGTACTTTTTCCCTAGGGCTCCTGCCCTAGAGCAACCTAACAAAGCTGCATAACTTTCTAACCAGAAGAAACACCTAACAGGATAATGTAGATAGCAAAGGTCTACCCAGCCCGACTGTAACTTGAAGCAGCAAAAAATGTTCCTACCCTTTTGAGCAGCGTTTTCACTCTGTGATTCAATATATTTGTTATTATACGACAGGTCGTAAAGATTGGGGCAACTAAAGTCAAGAACATGTCGCTCCCAACAGGAAACAGCACTTCCTCCCCACTCAACAGCTTCTCCCCAGTGCGCCTGAGCGGGGCGCGCCCCCGGCTCGCGGGTGAGCGCGGCTACGTGCGCGCGTGCGCGTGGCGGCGACAGGCGGGTTTGCTATGGCGAAGCACACGGTGTCGTCGGCGCGGTTCCGCCGGGTGGATGTGGACGAGTACGACGAGAACAAGTTCGTGGATGAGGAGGAGGGGGGCGACGGGCAAGCGGGGCCCGACGAAGGCGAGGTGGACTCGTGCCTGCGGCAATATCCTTCCGCGGGGGTGCGGAAAACGTTCCCGTCAGGAGCGGGCGCGGCCCTGGGGTGTGGGTGCGGCGGCCGCTGGAGCTGCGTTTTACGGGAACATTGTGCCCGGCGCTCTCGCCGAGGGATGGAGGCAGGGGGCCGAGGCTGATAGGAGGAAGGCGACTCCGATTTTTCTTTCAAGGTGGAGACGGCGGTGGTCCGGAGCTGCGGTGTCGCGGTGTCTGATGGGGGGATAGAGGAAGGGGGTTTCCTGTGGCGGAAAGAGCGCCCCCGCTCCCATCTCCGGCTTCCGCGGCCGCCCAAGTCGTAGAGTAGCTCTTCCCAAGGGACTGATGCGGGGTTGCTGTTCCGGAGGCTGTTGGAGTGGATGTGATGAGCTGAGGCCTAGTCTCGAGGGTTATCGATTGCAGAAGTGATGGAGAATAATGTCACATTTACACTAATTCGTGCTATCTGTTGAGAGAATTGCTGCATCCACTGAACCTAAGTATTTTCAGCCATGCACGAGCCAGCTACAAGTATCACTGTCCTGGGGCTGGTTTTGCTGCTTTCCAAATACTCAGTGTTTGATCCTTAACCATCTGGCACAGGGAACATGATGGCTGCACTACAGGCGGCTCTGAAGAACCCTCCTATTAACACAAAGAACCAGGCAGTGAAGGTGGGTTATTCTTTAAAAATCCTTTCCTGTTTCTGTAACCTGTATCCCACCAACTCTGCCAGATATGCTTAGGGAAGCCAAGGAAGCTGGTTTTAGGGTATTCCCCAAAACGGCCATGATCTCTGTTGTTTTAATCTTGTTCAAAATACTATAGTTTGGATATCATCTGTCCACATCCCTGTAACTTGGTGCTAGATCATGTTTTGTGTGTTCTCTTACCTCTGTTGGTTGTGTATGTGTGCCCTGGCTAACTCCACATGTCACCAGGTGCCCATGTGTCATCTGGACCTGTCAGCACATAGAGGTAGTTGGTACTGAACAGTTGGGGAACCATAACTGCAGTAGTCACCTCTGAGTTAATGAAACTGCTAGCACAGCCTGACTGGACCTACAAAAAAGGAAGAACTGATGGTTACCACATCCAATCAAAATTAAGCCGTTAAAACCTCAGAAAACGCAAGTGCTCCCCCGTGACAGAATGTGGGAGCCTGCTGCATGTGTGTATTTCTGAACCTCCCCAGAATGTACCTTGAACAGCTCATGCTTGCGATGGCAATAGGAACAGGCAAAGATGTGGAACTGCCCAGATGGTGAGTGCCTGCAGACTCCTGCCTGTTCTCCCTCCTTAAGGAGAGTCCCACTCTAATGTTTCCATGTTGCTCACCAGGCTACCTAGCTACAGCCCTGTCCTGGTGGGTTTCACAGGATTTTAAGAACCAGTTGTTTTGTCACTGATAGTGCTATGTAAGAGATTGAAGAGCTTTGTCTTCATGTTAATGAGCCGTTTCCATTAGCTCTGTATTGATGAATTTAAGAATACATGGTGAAAGGCAGTGACTGAATTTTATTGGCTTTCTTCATTTTCAGTTGATCTTGTGGAACTTTTGTTTTTTCTTGGAGTTCTTTATGTGAGAAGTCTTGCTAAGCCAAGCAGCTATGGGATATTACACTGGGCAAGAAAACTGACATCCATAATTTCTGTAGGAGGAAACTGCTTGAAGTATTCGTGGAATTACTCAGAAGTCCAACAGACCTGAGACCTTTTTCTTTTAGTCTCCTTCAGTTAGTGGTAGCTGAACAGGAAGAGCAGCTTTTTGCAGATCACATAATTAATTGCTGCTTGCAAGCACGCCACACACATTCCTGGGCCTGAAATGACATCCAGATCAACTTGCAAATGGTTATCAATGCAAAATATCAATGCTGCCAGTATGCTGCCAGAAGTTGACTTTTCAAAGCACTGGCTTCCAGCAGTTGCCTCTTTCAGTCTGGCCAGTGGTATTTGCATGGATTATAATAGCTGTGTCATGTTAAACAGTACAAAGGCATTGAAAAGGCTCTGGTGTGAAGGGAGGCCAAGACAAGTACTTATTTATTACAATTCTTTTGGAAGTTGCTAGACCTTGAGTTTTGATGTGAAAATCTATTGTTCAGCCATAATTTAATAAGTGGAGAATTGCAAACACAGACAGGCAGAAAATCTAGAGCAGGACAAACACATTAAACTTTTATGCTCTTTATCACTGGGAGGACATTATCTGTTATTAACAAGCTCCCTTCATAAACTGCCCTATCAAAGCATATTTTAGAATTGATAAAGAGAAAAAAAATCTGGTTCTGTTTGAAAGATGAGTACTGTTTGTATGTACCTTATATAAGAATGAATGCAACTGTGCTTTCTTTTTTTGTTGACAGGATCGTGCAGAAAGTATTGTCCTGAAGGTCCTCATCTCTTTCAAAGCCAACGATATTGAGAAGGCAGTGCAGTCACTGGACAAGAATGGCATTGACCTGCTAATGAAGTACATCTACAAAGGCTTTGAGAGCCCTTCTGACAACAGCAGTGCTGTGCTGCTGCAGTGGCATGAGAAGGTGCGTTTACAGCATGTGCTCTTGCCTGGTTTATCCATGGTAGCAAGTTCTTGGGTCTGAGGCACACTCACTGAGCGTAGTGAGAACCACCTTTCTCTCTGGTAAAACGCAATGCTGTATTTCATGGCAGGAGGAAGACATGGTCCTGTGAGCTAAGAGCTGAGTTATGTCATGTGCCTACTTCTTCTGATAGGGTGCCCTGGGTAAAGATTCTACCACTAAAATTTGGTTTTCTGTTAGACTGAGGCAAACAAAATGGATCAATCAAGTAATTCAGGTGGAGGGAACTAGGATTTCTTTCCTAGAGAGAAGCAGATTTGCAACTTAGCTATGCAGGGAAATAAAAGCTGTCTTTAAAGGGATTGTGATTATTCTTCCTTGGCACCATAAGTGCTAGTGTTTCACTCTTAATGTAAAGGTGGGGGAGATGCTCATTTAAAACACAATTGGGAAACCTTTCTGATCTGGCCTGTAGCTGCCTTGACTTGGTGTTAACTGCCGTGTGTATCTTTTCAGGCCCTGGCTGCTGGAGGAGTAGGGTCCATCGTCCGTGTTTTGACAGCCAGGAAAACGGTTTAAATCCAGCAGCAAGTGGTTGTCTGACATACAGTGTGGGAAGTGCTGGTACAAAACCCAAACAACCAAATGCCATTGCTGCCCTGTGGGCAGCACCTGTCTCTCAGCTTGCCTTCTCACTGCTTCTTTCATACCTGACAAATAATGCATATCATGTCTCCTTTCTTGTTAAGTTCTGGAAAATTATGAAGGTGCAATTTTAGTTCTAACAGGAATATTTGATACGAACATTTCAGTGACACAGTAACATCCACAACTTCACATTTAGGGTAATTTGCATTTGTGTATAATTATGGCAGATTTGGACTTCATGAGCAAGTGCTGAGGAACATAGGGCAATGTCTTAATTCTTTTTTCTAGCCAAGCAGCAATTTGAGGTAAGAACTATCTTTGAGAAGTGGGGCAGCTATTAATATAGGTAACTGGACCATGTTTCCTTTTGTCAAGCTCTGAACCTACAGCCATGAATAGGACAGAAATCAAAAGTTCCTTTCCAAACCCAGTTATCATTCATTCCAGAGAGCTGAGTAGTTTCCTTAACCTCACAACTCATGGCCTGTTCAGGTTCCTTGTGATCAGTCAGACGCTGGGTCTGCAGCAGAAAAGTCACAATGGGCTGAAGTTGTCCATCATGCAGTGTGGTAGAATTTTGAAGGTTGATGGTCCATTTACACTGGACCCTAGCCCAGTGAATTCTTTTTATTTTGGGAAGCAAGGATCCTGAAGAGAATTAAAAAGAAGCAGCTTTAACACAGCAAATCCTTTCAACAACTTGAAAATGATTCTGTCAAGCACAACAATGTTTCTGCCTGGGGTAATCTGAGAAATGCATGCTGATACCCATACCATCCTTGTAGAGCCTCCCATATTTTGTTTTCTAGATGTATAGAGTCTTAAAGGATATCTGACAATTCACATTCCTGTTGCATTGTGCCACAGTGTGTTAGCTAGTGAGCGAGTCAGGTTCTCAAATGAAGAATACTTTAAAAAGAACTAGGAAAGCCCAGGGCATCCCAGATCAACGTTGAAGGTTTAGGCCCAGGGCTGAAATACTTGTGTTTTACATCCACCAATTTACTGCTGTTCAGTTATGTGAAACTGTTGGGAGAACTTGTCAAATCTTTGCTGTTTTTTGATATTTGCTTTTTTTTGTAATAATAATAAGGACCAGACAATAAATCGTCACTGAATACTTACATGGTGTCTGAAATGTCTTGAAGTTTCAGCAGGCTGTTATTCCAGTATGTACAGCAGTAAAAAAGCAAGCCCTAAACCCTCTCCCCTTTGTTAGGCTTCTCCCCTTTGTAGGCTTCCTTTTTAGCTGTTATACGTACCTGTATGTAATGGTGATACAGGCACAGCTTCATCCAACTAGAAAATGTGACATTATTTTAGTGAGCTATTTAAATAGCAAAAAACATTGCAGAACAGGACTATTAGAGATGTCTCTGCCTATACTGAAATTGTGGCCAGAGAGTGGGCTCCTCACAACCATTCATGTTAGATGCTTTCTCAAAAACAAAAGGAAAAGAATGATGGCCTAACAGGGTGGTTGTCTGGAGCAAAACTGACTTCACATTTGGGCTTTTGTTTTTCTCTCTGCCTGCCCAAGCTCCAAGAGACTGAACAGTTAAGCACTGGTTTTAATAGTAATTTAAACTCAGATACAGTCCTGGGCTTGTCCTGTGGGTGGGGTGCCTGTGTCATCGTTAATGGCATACATATTCATTTGTGGAGTGCCTGAGCATACAAAAAACTGGTGTTGAGCACTCCGACATCAGAAGGACATTGTGTTTTTGTTACTCAAGTCATTGCTTTGGAAAAGGGGATCTAATGCCTTCAGGTAGCCCCAGCCCAAGTGTTCTTGGAGCACCACATTCAGGAATCAGTAAAAGCCTTATTTCACCTACATCCCACCTCCTCCATCAGCTTTCTCAGCCCCGCCATATGATACTGCAGGCAAGGACAGGCAGCCAGCCCGGCAGTAAAGCTGGAGTAGCTCTGCCTTCCTGAGTAGGGCAGCACAGCCCTGACAGCCAGCCAGTCTCAGCTACTCCCCAGGGGTGCCCATGGGATAGCCCGGGGGCACAGCAGCCCATGTCCTCAGGGCCTTGATACAGACAGGAACCAGCTGCGTGGTTACCTCTCAAACTGTCTGGTGCCCTCCCTTTCTTCCTAGGATGCTTTTGCTGGCTTAACTGCTTCAGAAGAACACAGCCACAACCACAGGAAGCACTGGGCACACAAAGTGGAAGACATGGCCTTGTTGAAAAGACCAGAGAGGTCTCAACCATACATACACAGAGAAGCCTCCCTCCTGGACACGTCAGTGAAGGTTCTGTCTTCACAGCCCCCCAGGAACTGTGTTTGGCTTCTCAGTTTCCTTTCATTCATCCAAATTGTTTAGGACACCAATCAGTCTTAATTTAAAAATAATAAAAAAAAAAACAAAAAAAAAAACCCCAAAAAAACCAAACAACGAAACCCAAAACAAAACCCAAAACAAACAAACAAATACAAACAAAAAACCCACAACAAACCAAACTGTAATCCCAAATAAAGTGAAAAATATTTTCCAGAATAATTGATGTTAAAACAGGTCAGCTACCTCTAGGTGGCATTATACAAACAAAGGCAATGGCAAAAGCGATCTCGAGGTTCTGCATTTTCCACTTAGGTTAGGCTGTGATGTGTTCAGAAACACAATACATACACATCTTCTGCATTTGTGTTCAAATGGGATGTGCCAGAAGACATACAGTGAGATGGGGGAAGTAGTGCAAGATCTTCAGGAAGGCATCTCTTCTGGTAACCGGTTGACTGGAAAGTAAAAAGTACATCTACTTTAAAAAAGAAATAAATTGTCTGTTTCCTCCACATCCTGCCTTGGTCATATTCATGGACCATACAAATACCACAGCAGGGAGCAAGCCCAGCTGCGCCAAACAGCAACAGTGTCTGAGTGCTGCATTCACCTTACACAGGAGCCACCACGAGCTGAGTGAGTCCAGAGCAGCATCAAATCATCCTGCACTGGTTCTGCAGGAGGAGGCACATGCTCCTGCTGCCCTCATGGCAAAGCAGAGCCTGAGCTTGTTATCCTGGCAGGCACATGGTGAAAGGCACCAAGTGCTCCCTTCACATCCAAAATCCACTGGCACAGCATTAACAAGACCTCCAGTAGTGAAGTGCAGGTATGGAGCTAGCCCAGAAGATGGAGAGGAGCTCACTTACAGGACTCATTTCTCCTTAGAGGCTGCCTTGTAGCAGTTGGGGCTGGTAGAGGCTGTCCTCAGCTCCTGGCCCCAAACCCTACTTGTCCCCTCTTGCTGTGGCAAGCAGCTGTTTGTATGCACCCAGGCAGAAGGGGTGTTCTAATCCTTTGAGTGACATGGCACAACAGGTTTGTAAGAGGAAAACAGAGAAAGATGGGCAGGGAATAAAAGTCCCTAAGCAATTCAGTTTTGCAAAACACATTTCCCTTTCTGTTATAAGAAGGAAGACTTCAATGACAAATGCTCCACATGCAGATCAGACACACTCGAAGGGGACAGCATTTGAAGAGCCCTGCTAGGAAGGCTCAGTACTTGCAAGGCATGCTCATAAACCTCCAACTGCTGCCTTCAGCTTTGGCCAGAACATGTGACAACAGCACCTCATCAGTCACAGCTGAGAGAAGCTGCAGCCACTGCCAAGCCCTGATGGGGCTATGAATCAGCCATCACTTAGCCAAAGAGTTCCTGTGAGCTCCTGCGTTGCTCCCTGACATTGCTCAGGGGGCGAGCCAAAAAAACCCTGCCTTCAAGGAAAGGATCTGGATGTGTTCAGTCTTCTCCACTCCTCCTGCATTACAGATCTTCTCCTAGACAAGGTCAATCCCCTTGGTCTTTCTCCATACATAATGTTTTCTGGTCCCCAGATCAGTCTCTTTCTGGGTTTCCTCTCCATAGATTACAATAAACCTATGCATATTGTTGCTACATAGATTCAAAACCAACACCTTCACACCAGCTGGATTTTGGGCATTTATATTTGTTTCTTACCTGTCTCTGGCGATCTGCTTTTGCACTGGATTCCAAGAATCTCCCACAGGAGATGTCGCCATCTCTGTTACTCATTTCCTCTTGGACATTGTCATAGAAAAAAACAAGTCCGGTTACTAAATCAACTTGGTAAGAGAAAGGGGAAGAAGAGTCTCACTCTTAGTGCACTTATTATAGCTTTGAAATTACTTGAATGTTACATTAAAAATAACCAAGCAGAAGGACAGCTGCTTTGAGCATTTGATGTGCTTGCATCTTTCAGATCCCATCTTTCTGTGAAACACAAGGAAAAACCCCCACATACTGTCATAGGGGTGATCTCGTGTCCTCCTCCAGCCCCCTTTGTACTGGTTTTGGGGTGCACTGACCCTACAGTGCACCAATTCAGGTAATTAAATAAGCAGAAAATTGTCCTTACAGTAAGTTGAACCGTTTCCTGCCAGATGGGGTCTCGCATTCCCCACAGGAATGAAAAAAAGGCATCTCAGAGGTGTTTTCATGCTCACGATGTTGTTATTCCCACCTCTCTCCTTCAGCATCACTTCACTTGGTGGCATTTCCCTCAGCTTTCCTGGAGGTCAAAGAGTCTCCTTCATGCTCCTGCAGGAAGCCCATGGAGTCAGCTGGGCACAGAAGGATGCCAAGGGCATACTTACAATTGGAGAATCAAAGAGAGCTCCAGGTTCAGAGATGTGCTTGGTCCTTCTTCTGGTTAAAATGCTTGCTGTTCAGCAGCTCGGCTTTCTTGCCAAGCAGAAGTCGAATAAAAGTGTCCTCCACGGCCTCCCTCCCATTGCTAGCATTCTGTAACTTGACGGGGAAGTTTCAGTAAACTCAAAAGGGACAAGTCTTGCTGATGTATTTTAAGCTCTTAGAAAATACACATCACATGGCTAGTAGATGCGGGAAAGTCCTTCCAACACTACTTGGAAACCATGCGCAGAACACCCAGCTCCAAACTGAGTCAGCAGGTCAGACCCCTGCCATCATTACCTCTGCAGCTGCCACATGCTCAGTGTCCCCCTGCCCTTTCTGCAGTGCTCCAATGCCAGGTTACCCTCTGCTGGCAGTAGTCTACCTCAACAGAAATGATGTTGGGCTATATGAGTTACCACTGCTTCCAGGGCTCAGCATGTCACAGCCACTGCCCCTCAAAGCTCATCTTTGGGCAGCTCCACACACCCCCAGAGCCCCTCACTGGGGCAATGCAGTGGGAGATGGGCAGGACAAATGTTCTCACAGGCTGTGCCTTGGGCTGTACTCCACTTTCCTGCTTGGGCCAGCAGGTAGGGTAGTGCCAGCCCAGCTGCATGCAGCTGTGCCTGCAGGAGCCATTTAGCAACTACTTCCATCAAGGACCATGCTTTGGAGGGCACAAGGGGCTCAGCTGCAGCACTTGCCCTGTGGCTTTGCAACCCTGAATTACACCTGATCAACCCTCCAGCTGACAAAATCCATGTCTTTTCCATGAAAAACCTGGAGAAGCAAAACCTGATGAGGCAAGGATGGACTGGCTGACAGAGAGGACCTGAGGTGCAATCCACAGCAATGCAGCATGGAAACCCGCTGCCTCTGCCCCACTTCCTCATCCCGGGGCTGCGTTTCACTGATGTGAGTGAGGCCACTTCCTGCTAGGTTTGCGACACAGGCAGTGGGGAAGGCAGAAATACAGGCAGAAGGGAGCTAGAAAAAGGCCGAGCAGCACCACACGGAAGGACAAGTAGAGGGGCGAGACCTACAACACAGCAAGGACGCTGCATCCTGCACTACCACGCCATGTCCCTGGTGGAGACGATCCGGCTGTGGCAAGAAGGGGTGTGTGCAGCAGATAAGAAGGAGTGGAGGGCAGCCCTGGATGCCTTCACAGCCATACAGAACCCCCCTGCCAAAATCTGCTTTAACATCGGCTGCATCCATCTTGTTCTGGGGCAGCTGGCCGAGGCTGAGGAGGTAAGGTACAGCCTTTTACAGCAGCTGCTACTACTCACAGGCAGCAGTGAGTATGCACACACCCGACAGTCAGATGGATGCAGTGGGTAAGGAGGATTTAAGCACCACAGTCAGACTAGGGGAAGAATTCATGGCCTTTAAAACTGGGGTGAAGTTTGACACCCCTGGGCTGGTCCTGCTGAACCTATTTTCTCAGTGAACTGTAGGCAAAACGGCAGAAGAGGTGCATGGCTTGCTGCTCGCCCTACCTTCTCTCCGAGAGGTGACTGCAGAGGCACTAAGCCGCTGAGCAGGCTGTGACAGATTCCAGCTAAAAAAATTAGGAACCTGGTACACTGCAGGAGACATAGCCACAGAGCCCATCTTAGGCCACTTGGCTAAAGCAGGACAGATACAACTGCTCTACACCTTCAGTTTTTTAAAGGTCTTTCCTTTTTATTTCCCTTATGCCCTATTGCTACCTCCATGCAGGCATTCACCCGGAGCATCGGCTGCGACAGACACCTGGCAGTGGCTTACTTCCAGCGGGGGACAGTGTTTTACTGGAAGCAGAAGTGAGTGGAAGGATTTATATTTCATTTTTGCTGCCTGAAGAGATGCTGGCCTTTGGCTGAGGACAGCCCCAGACAGGATGATACTCCAGGGGCAAACTGCAACCCCTCAAGGTAAAACAGGCTTCTGTCCATCAGCAGTGAATTCTTGGGATTAACATCAGTCTTGGAGCATCTCTTCTCACCTGGGAGTGTCCAAAAACACTGCAAGAAGATGGGAGAGACCCAACTTAACTCACACAAGCGTATAGACTTCAAGGCAAGCAGATTGCCATCACAAGGTGGTAACACCCTTGTCCTCTGCTCCACAGCCATGAAAAGGCCATTGAGGATTTCAAAGAAGCACTGGCCCAGCTGCGAGGCAACCAGCTCATTGACTACAAGATCCTGGGGCTGCGGTACAGGCTCTTTGCTTGTGAGGTGAGAAAGACTTGACCTGCAGTTTTGATTCCAGAGGTCTCTTCACCAGTACAAGAAATCTAAGGAGAAGGCAGCCAACCTCTCTCTGTGCCCCACACCCACAAGCAAACACCTGTGCCACTGCCCTGCTGTCCTCTCCTTTATCACCCTCCTGGCAACTGTCTGGCTGCTCTAAGAGCTTGTTTTCTTGCTCCCATCCCTTTGGTAGATACTCTACAACGTTGCATTGGTATATGCCACAGTGGAGGACTGGAAGAAAGCTGAGGAGCACCTAACACAGGCCATGAGCATGAAGAGTGAGCTCCAGCATAACAAGATCGACAGGGCAATGGAAGCCATCCTGGTAAGGACGAGCAGGTCCCTCAGACACTGTGTTTGCTCACAGCAGGCCTGCAGGAAGGAAAAAAATGCCAAAGAACACACCTTTTAGCTATGGCTTTAGCAGAGCAGGAGAAAAACACAGCAGGCGTGAGTGTTGTAGTGAGACACGAGTTGGTGGGAAGAGCTTTGGGTCACTGGGGAGGCAGGGACAGGAAGATCGGGATAAATGAACCCTGTCAGGAGTGGAGTTTTGATTTTACGGAGCAAGACCTTAATCCAAGAGATAGAAGGAAGGGGACATTCATCAGCCCCTGCTCTCATCTCTGAAGAGCTCTATGACTTCTCTGTGCTACAGAAGCAGAAGATCTGTGAGCTGGTGGCCATGCCTGCAGGGAAGCTCTTTAGACCAAATGAAAAGCAAGTGGCCCAGCTGGAGAAGAAGGACTACCTGGGGAAGGCTATGGTAAGAAATATCTTAGTTGAGCCAAGCCTGTGAGCTGAAGAGTATGGCTGACCAACCCCTCACCACTCCTTGGAGCTGTTATCTGCTGCATCAAGGGCAGCCAGAGATACAGAGCTGGTCCATGCCTCAGGGATACCCCCTCCCCAGGCATGGAGGGAAAAACGGCATGTAGGGATCTCATAGGGAACAGGGACAGAATAAGACAGAGAAGCTAAATAGCATGTTTCTGAAGAGCATGGCCTATTTTCAGTTTCTCTCCTTAGTGAGAAATGAGGGACAGTCAGCAAAACAAGAAGCTATTTAACATCTGACCCTCACAAATGACTCCATTTCTTCTCTTGCTCCATTTGAAAGCAGCTTTTCAGCTCCCATAAATAAGCAAGCTTTTCTCCCATGACTGTGCAAAATCAAAGCACGAGGATATCACCCTTGGGCTCAGGTCCTGAGCAACTCCAGAAAGGGAACCTTTGGCTGTGCAGGCACTGGTGCACTGGGCAACTGAGAGCCAAGCAGCTCCTTGGGTGTCAGAGGAACTCCAGAAACATGCACACAGACATCTGTGAACTGTAGTCACCTATAGGAAGGGCTTGAGTTGGACATTTTGGCTTCCTTCAACATTTGTGATTAAAACATAAAGGGAAACTTTTAGGTTATGACTATCTGGAGTAGCAGTGAGGCTAAGAGCTGAGAACTTACCATAGCTGAGAGGCGAGTTTTGGTGCCAGAAGTATTCAGTCTGTAATCCAAGACACTTAGCCTAAAATCACAGCCCCTCTTGAACCTGAAGCATCCTGAAAAACTTGACTTGGCTGACAGCCAAGGAGGAAGGTGGACATCAGATGTTCAAGAGAGGTCTGGAAGCAGCACATCATTACCTGTCTGCCTTTGGCTCTAGGTGGTGGCATCTGTGGTGGACAAAGATGATTTTTCAGGATTTGCTCCACTTCAACCACAGGTAAGGCACCACCGCTGAACAGAATCCTTGGTGAAAGTTCAGGAGGACACAGGGGTGGGTATCATCCTGCACCCTGTGGTGATCTCTGGCTCACAGTGGGGAGCAACCACCATGAACTTTCTGCTACTGCCATGGGGAGGAGAAGGAGGATACTGCCCCCACATCTCAGCTGCTCTCTCCATCATTAGGAAGTGCAGCACAAAGCCACGCACATCTGTGGTTGAGGTTAAACTGGTTCCCTGAACAGGGAATTAGTGGTGCAGCAGCACATCCTCTGCCTCCACCATTGCCGCAGGGTGATGGTTTTTAGCACAGAGCTGTCTCAGACCCTCCTCATAAGATTCATTAGGGTTCATCTGTCTAAGCTGACAAAGAGAAACAAGAGCAGTTCTGCTTTCATTCTCCACCCTCCTGCCTATTCTCTAAGCCCCTTACATTTTCTGTGCCATTTTCCTGATGCTGTAGCAGCATCTTTCCATCTCCAGAGGTGCCTGAGAGTTTTTTACATGACTTTTGAGAGGATTTTGACCACTAAATGGAGCTGCTGCAGTCCACAGCACTGTTAGGCAATATAAAATACACCACTCAGTGCAGCCAAGTGTTGACACCTTGGTAGGGGAGCCAGGCCTATTTCAAGTTGCTTCTTCAGAGGGTTGACAAAATCCACCAGAGAACTTAAACTTCTATGGCAGGAGAGACAGTAAAGCACTATGATGGCAGCTGGGAATTTTACAAGCACAGTAATGGGAAGATACAGAGAAGCACAAATTACACCAGTTGGTCTCAAATCCCCAGTCTCAGCCCTCTGTGAGCTGAAACCAGAATCATGACTGAACACAGGACTGTGCCTCTGAAAACCAGCTGCAGGCAGAAGAATTTGGAAACTACTCCTTAAAGGGATCAAAGCCAGTGATAATCCTCACAGCACTTCATGTATCAGGGTGGCAAACAACCGAAAACCTACCTCAGCTCGCTGCAAAGCAGCAAAAAGCTCCATTTTGGTTCAAAGCATATGACCTGCCACCAGCAGAGGGAGGAAGGAACCATGTAGGGGTAATAACACACATGGTAGAAGCTGTAGGATATTTCTGCAAAGCAACCAAAATCCTCCAGATTACTGGTAATTTCCTTTTTGTCTTCTTGTTGGCAGGCCTCTGGTCCTCCACCCAGGCCCAAGACTCCAGAAACCCTCAGGTAAGTTGGACTAAGGATGGACAACACTGCTAATCCATGCATCCATGTCCAACTCCATCCCACACCATCACAGCCAAGCATCCAGCCAGAACCCAAAACTCAGGGGTAACAGCGGTTCATAGGAATAAGAATGCAGAGGTCTGGGTTCCCCCTACAATATTACCCACATTCCTGACCTATCTACTTCTCCTGCACCCAGGGCCCTTGAAGGGCAGCCACACCGCGTCCTGTATGAGTTCATCCCTGAGACCACCGAGGAGCTGCAGGTCCTGCCAGGAAACATTGTCTTTGTCCTGAAGAAAGAGAAGGACAACTGGGCTACAGTGATGTTCAACGGAAAGGTAGCAGGGGGTAGGACTTGCAGGCAAATCCTTGCTGTGAGCAACTAAATGAGTTTCCAAATTAAGTCCCTTATGTCCACTCTGGCTTAGGCCATATGGTTTGCTGAAACCCATCCAAGCTGCAGCAACTAACCTTCCAGCCTCAGGGACTCTCCTGTGTTCAGGGTAGGGTGAGGACAAGCTGAGTTGCGTCTGACAGCAGTGGGCTGCCTGCTTGCCAAGCAATCACCACTCATCTTTCCCTGCAGAAAGGAATTGTTCCCTGCAACTTCCTCGAGCCTGTGGAGCTCCAGAACAAGCTGCATATCCAGGTGAGGAGACCCAAAAGGAGACAGTGTCCTTGGGAGGGCAGATCCCCACATATTCACCCATCACCCATTCTGGGCCTTTCAGCAGGACCTATACCCTCCCCCTCATAATGCTGGGCTTGGTTGTTCTGGCTCACAGTCACCTTCACATGAGCTCAAGAGACCTGCAAAATGTAGGCAGATGCTGTGACAATGCACCCCCCCAACGTGGTGGTTGGCAATGTCGGGGGGGTAAGGGATAGGGAAGTTACCCTCGTTAAAGACCCTATGCTCCTACCTTGGGAACATAGTGGGCTGGGGATCGGGCTCCATAGGGCAGCAGCACCCCAGCTCCCTTAGGAAAGGTGGGATTGACAGCACTACCTTCTTCCCATCTGGCACAGGAAGAAATTCCTCTTGGAGCAGAGATCCCACAGTCACCCAGCTCCACTGCTCCAGAGAAACCGCAGCGGCCAGCACCAGGTCAGTGAGGGGGAGCTGAAGGGACAGGGGTGCCTTAGGGGCAAAACCCCTGGCAGCAGGTTTGAGATGGTTTCCTCAGTTCCATGTCCTCACACTTTGTGACCAGGGCTAAGGCCTATTTCATTCCTAGAACCATTTTGCAGCCAAGAATAGGGGGACATTAAACCAGGAGGCAGACAGCAACTGCAATGCTGAGGGTGGAACCCCAAGGAAAGCAAGTCCCTTAGTGCTCTTAAATTAGCACAGCAACTAATGGGAAAAATGTCCTAGGGACAGGAATGAGGCACATAACCCAGTTTGTCCATAAGCTTGGAGTAGAAGGTCCCTTATAGGCTCCTCCTTAGAGAGGGCACCTGCAGTGTTTTTAGTGCTGCTGTGAACTGAGCTAGGTGTGAAGGAGCTGTGGTGGTTGCCCTCAGAAGGGCATTTCTAGCCAGTGCTACCCAGTGTCTCATGTCCCAGGCCTGGGGCAGGGATGGTAGCACCAGGACCACCACATCACCCCCAGCACAGCTGGCTCAGGGTGCTGGGAAGCTGAAAAGGGCTCTGCTGGCTGCACCCTCACTGCTGCAGGAGTGCTTAAGTGCACGGTCAAAAATTGCTGCTGTTGTGAGCACGCGAGAACATGAGCTGAAAAGAAGAGCAGGGAGAAGCATTGAGAGTTGCCTTCTTTAGAAAACATCATGCAGTGCTTGGAGGTAGGAGCCTGCAGCCAAGCTGTGAGCTCCACACCACTGCAGAGAAAACCCATTTGGGGTAAAAAACATCATTGTGCAGAGACTGTACCACATGGGTGTTAACCTACTGCAGCTTTCTGCCAGGGTTTGCGTCCCAAGCAGAGCAACCCTGAAAAGCAGTCTAGTGGTAACGCTGATACAGAAGATCACTACGGCTCATATGAGTTAAGAGCAAACAGCTCAGGGACACAACCACCTCAAAGAACACCCTTATAGTACCAAAAGCCAGTGCAGACTTAGCAGTGGGACTCCAATCAACTGCATAGCACTGACTCCTTCCATAACAAGCACAGTTGTGTCAAAACACTGACAAAACACAGAATAGATCCTTTTGAAGAGACTTAAAATAAACCCGCATGAAAGCACCATACTTGGAGGGCTAAGTTTAGCTCTACGACCCCAGTGAAACACAGGGATTGTCTCCAGTTTGGACCTAGGGAGATCAGAAGAGCAAAGACAGCTCACATATTCATCATTATTAAAATCTGCACAGGAAAGACCCTTAAAAACTACCATCCCTATGAGAGGGAAGGCACAGAGACTAAACCTTTGCTTGGTGATTACATCTAAATCTTACAGAGGAACCCCATCACAGCTGATGCTGCATTCACTCAAGTGACCCTCAGTGGCTCCAGGGCTGGTTGATATTGCTACAGATAATGATGGGCTGCAGGAGATCTGAATGTGTATTTAGGCACTGAGCAATAATCCTTACCCTATTCCACTTCTTGAGCCACCTCTTTCTTCTTCCACAGATAGCGCTCCCATTACTGTGACACAGCCAAGAGATGCAGCAAAGGTAACATCTTGTGAACGTAGACCCCAAGGTGTTGTTGGTGTTACAACTCTGCATTTACTGCATGTTGAAATGTGCTGGCATGCCCAGCAAGCACCCTGGCCCTGGAAGCATTCTAGGTTTTCATCATTCATTAGCCTCTCCAAAACATAACAGGCTGAAGGGCCTGTTACCATCAGGACCCAAGCAGGTGACTACAGCTGCTTTTGGGGAGTTCTCCGGTCCACTCCACAGTGGACCTGCAACTGTCAGCAGAACCTTTGTACAACTCCCATCTTAGTTGACCTGTAGCACTTCAGAAGGGGGAAATGAAGAGAGCTTGGCTGTAATGCACACACTCCTGTGCAGTGTCAGCGCATCAGAAAGTCACACTGGGGAGAGAAATGGGAAAACACAGCAAACACAACTCAAAAAAAAAAAAGGGGGAATGAGGGTGTTGGATGGTAGACACACCTCAAATTTGGTCACCCAAAAGTCACCATTTGTTTGCTAAGTGACTAATCTACGACTGCTCTCTCCTGGGACAAGCCCAGGATGGTCTGGGTGGCACAATCACTGACCTGCCCTGAAAGAAGTAGCAAAGGCTACATACTCTAGCAGAGATGTCTCCCTGACCAGCAGCCAGCTGGTAACCACTCAGATTTGACTCAGGCACCCCCAGTTTCTGTATCCCAGTCCTTCTCCCTACGCTCACCAAGCCACGTTAAGCTCTGACATCCAGTTTACCACCCGCAGGAGATGAAATCAGCCATCTCCAGCTTCTGCATTCTCAAAGTGCATTACAAATACACAGTTGCCCTGCAAGTTGAGACAGGCCTCTCCTACATGGAGCTACTGGACCTGGTTTGCAAGAAACTGGAACTCCAGCCTGAGCACACACAGCTGAGGTGAGGCACTGCATGCTGCAGGGAGCTAAAGTTGTGTTTTCAGGGCTCCCACTCTTACTCGGTGTCCTCTGCACATGCAGGTACAAGCCTGTGGAAAGCCAAGAGCTCGTGACTCTGAGCACAGAGAACCTGGAAGCAGCTTGGAGCCAGAACAAGGACAACTGCATGACAGTCTGGTGTGACATCATGGAGGTCAGTGACAGCTAGGGGTGGCAGCCACCTCTTCTGCCTGCTCCTGGCAAGGAACCCAAGCAGATACTGCCTTTACCTTCCTTGTTGCGAGTGCAGGCTTGTAGCTTTCAAAGCAAGCCAGTGACCTATTTAAAGGCAGATGAGCAAAGAGCAGGTGAAGAGAAACAAAGCTTTTCTCTTACCCTGGTACAAAGAAAAAGGAGGATCTAACAGGTGTCCTTACCAGCTTATTTCCTGCCCTAGGGAGAGGGGGTTTTACCAGACAGCAAACCAGAGGAGCTGCCACAGGAGGCAACAGCGGAGGAGACACGACCAACCCAAGTTATAGCACAGTACAATTACGAAGCCACCCAACCTGAAGACCTGGAGTTTCAGGCAGGAGATGTGATACTTGTTCTATCCAAAGGTAACTGTGCTCCTTCTGCAACAGGTGACGGAGCTTCCAGCTCTGGTGAGAGCATGGACCTGAGCCCGAGATACCAAGTGCCTGCAGCAGCTGCTGCTCAGTCCAGTGGAAGTTGTGAGTTTCCAAATTCTGCCAGTCAGGCCAAAACCTCTCAGGTATTTGGTCAGACACTGGATGCACATTCTTCAGTGGAGCTTACGAGCTTCACTAGAGACTTTGATCTCTTTCCCCAAATCTCCCGGTCCTCTAAAGCAAACTGTTTCATGCTTGGAAACCTGCAGAGCAACAGCCTGTAGCTCAGGTAGCCTTCACTGATAGCAAACTTCTGCAAGCTGCAGTTGACCACCTTTAGATGGAAAACAGGCTGCTCAGACTTCTGCTGCGGGGCACTCTGAGAAAGCTTACATTGAACTCTAACACTTTACAAGACATTAGAAAAGAAGCTAGCAGAGATTTTTATGAGGTGGCAGGTGGAAGCCAGGGGTAAAGACAACCTAAGGACACATACAAGAGTTACCTTCCTTCACATTGCTAAGAGCTGTGTCACTGAGCTTCCAGCCTCCAGATTCACAGGGCAAATCTGCTCCATTCTCATGGACAAAAGGCAGGAAAAAAAAAAGCAGAATCTAGTCTGTAAGACTGCTTTCTACAAGTGCCTTCTTCCACAGCAGCTGCCTCGTGCTGTAGCTGCAGCAGAGCTCCTCCAGCTCTACCATGGGCTTCCCACCCAAGTGTCTTATACACACCTCTGACAACACATTTTCATCACACCGGTTTCTGCCACCCTCTTCCCCAAACACTTTCCAGATGAGAGGGTTTCACTTGAGTTGTGTTTAAGCTTACTGATCACAGTTTGTTTTTAAAGGAGATGCCTCATTTTGTCTACTGTTCCCACAATGGCAGAATGCTCTTATTCCCACCTCTCTTACCTGGCACCTTTTTCTGTCTGGGTTTGGTTTTAAGCATAGTCTTCCACTAGCCTCAATCCCCCTCAGTATTAGTCTTCAGTGCTTCTAATAAGAATAGAAGCTTAAATACAGAGTAAATAGTCTAGTACATATTTCTGAGTTGGATCCTTTCAAACATGGGCAGAATGGGCAGGATGGAGGAAAAAGTTACAAAAACTGCCAGTGAACCTGTATCAGATAAAGAATTACATACAGACCCTGCACAGGGCATCTGTTTTCCTTTTCTGCATGAAATCAAAGCATCAGAAAGTTTTAAAGACAAAAAAAAAAAAAATGATGTTATTTTGCTGTAAGTAGCTCTATCACTGATTTGGGTGGTTGGCAAGTGATCATAGTCCACCTCTACCACTGTACAGGTGAGGTTTTGCACCATACATTGATGAATTCTCCCACTCAAAAATTCTACTGTCAGTGCTGAACTAAATATTTCCACTAAAAAGCTCATTCTTACCTCCTTTGGTTCCCTCACAGCAAGAGCTCTCAGAGCTCCTAGGCTTTACTCAGCCCAGGGTAGCAGAGGCTCTGGGGGTCTTGTTTTGGGTTTTTACTTCACACGAACATGGAACCACAGGTGAAAATGAAGTTTAGTTAACATCTTGAAGACAACAGTCCAAGGTCTCAGATCATTTCCTTGCTCTCCATATACACTTTGTCTCCACTGGTTTCTATTCAAGGCAGCTTCTAAGCCCCTCAGTTTCTATCTTGTTCCACTTTTCCTACCTGCATTCTTCCACACCTTGTAGGCTTGCTCTCTACCTCATTCCTCCCCAGCCCCTTTCATCCACAATCCTCTCTGCACCATGTTTTAGCAGAACATCTTAAAAAAAGGTGACCTGTCTATAGCACAGGGAGGTTATTGTGCTATATAGCCATACAGTGACAAAAATCATGTCGGTTCTATCTTCCAGTGAATGAAGACTGGTTGGAAGGCCAGTGCAAAGGGAAGATAGGCATCTTCCCATCTGCTTTCATTCAAAAGTCTAACAGTAAAGACCTGGAGATGTGATTTCAAAGAGCTTAAAGTCGTGGATGTGGAAAGAAATTAAGAATTCAGCCACTGCAATTAAGGAGTTTCTGTATTAATCAATGCACCTGAAAATGAACTTTAAATATTCCTGCTACTTGTATTAAAATCTTCTTTTTTTCTTTATTTTACATTCTGCATTGTTCTCTAAAACAGGTACTTACTAAAAAGCTGCTAATTGTCCTCCTGTTAGAAATGCACTCAGTCCTAAAACCCATGCTTGCCAAGAGACTTCCTCTGTCCCACCTGCCTTGTCCTTAACAAAGCTTTTATGCAGACATGCCAGCAGCTGGGAAAACCCATGACGGTAGTGCCTCTTGCATTCACAGCCTGCCAACAGATCCAGAAGCAGAACTAGTGTTCAAGAAGCTACAGATCAGGAAAGGCTGAACAGTGTTTGCTTCATTAAAACATCACTGCCAACCCCAAGAGTTTAAGAGACGCCATTCAGACTCACCCTGCTCCAACTGACAATTCACTTCAAAATCATGGTGACTAAAACCCCTCACACCAATAAAAGTATATGTTTTAAAACAAACAAACAAACAAAAAAAACACCTTTGGGAGGCTCTATCTCAAAACATTTTTGCAGCAATCAGAAGAGACAGCAATTTAGAAAGACACTGCCTGGAATCTCAGTATGTCGTACAGCAGCAAAGTTGTCCCCTTTATAAAAGCTTACACAACATTGATGCCCTCTTCCCTGTCCAAGAGGTTTACCCCTCTCTCCCCATGGCACTACTTTCACAGTATTTCTTGTCCTTCTTGCTGACAGCTGCTCCTCTGGCATTTTAAAATGATGTATCTCAAAACACGCAAGCTACAGATAAGCCAGCCACCCACAGTTTTGGGACTGCCTTGCTTTGAAGGTGCCAACGGCAGCAGTTCGTCGGCTTGGAATCCTATCACACAAGTTCTGGACAACCCCACTGTCCCAATACCCCGAATATCAGTTATTTTGAAGGGAACTTATTCTGAAGAGTTGCCTGGTTACAACAAATGCCTGTCACTTCAAAACCAGATCATCACTGCAGTTTTGACACAATTGTAAGTACGCTGTTCAAACACTGGCTGCAAACAGCCAACACCCTGATCTGCAGGCAGGTCACTGGCAGGAGGATCTGTGTCCTCCACCTCCCACCGGAACTTCAAACCTTTTCCTGACTTCTCTAGAAAAATATGGCATTTTTAAAAGCCAAGTTACACAGGAAAGAAATGCTACACACAGACCTGCATGGAGAGAACATGGTTTAATTAAAGGCAAAGTCGATTTCAGCAGCTGCAGTTCTTGCACAGACAGACCCCCCCCCCCAAAAAAAAAAACCACAAAAAAAGCTTACGACACAAACCAGTTTCTGTTAGGGACCCCTTTCCCTCACTCCTCCAAGCATTGGAGGGCAGGAGCCATGTCCCAGCCGAGAGCCGGATGCATTCCCAAGACCAGATGCTCATGCACAGGTAGAACAGTGTGGCTGGGACCCTGGCACTGCTGGAGTGAGATGGCAAACCTGGTTAACTGGCTAGGGTGCAAGAGTCAGTGACAGTTAAAACGCTGGAATGTCACAGCTGCTTGGGTGCACAGCTCAATACACCAACTGGGAGGGCCGGAGGGAAGTAGAGGGGTCATATTACCACTAGGTGGAAACTTTTAGACTTTTTAAAGGAAACACAGCTTCGAAATGCAACAAAGAACAGTGATGTTGCTAAGGCGGAGGTCGTTGGGGAGCTGCTCATCCCCCTGCAGGAGTATTGTGTCTCCTTCATCTTCCCTTTTTTTATTCTTTGGGGCTGCCCAGACTCCAGTGTAACTTCGGCTCCTGCATGTGCTTTGCTCTGCAGCTGACTTCCAGCTCAGAGATCCTGAATCATCATACAAATCTCTACTGCTAAACACAGCAAATGGACTTTTAAGATTGTTCCCATAACTTCCCTGGGAAACCTAACAAAAATGCTGTCCTTTTCTTTATCAAAGCTTTCAGTCTTCCTTCCCTCTAATAAATAGCAAATAAAACATTTCCTTTTCCCTTCTGTACCTTCTCATCTATGAACAGCACTATACCTTCTGTGTGTGTGGGTCACTCGTGTGTGTCCACGGGTGCCTTGAATTTTATTCTGGAACTGAAAGTTTGGGGCTGCAGCTGGGGATGGGAGGTGTGTGTGTTGGGGGGGGACAGGTTTCTGCAGAGCTGATGTGTGCCTGCGGGATGCACATACATTCCGCACTGTCCAGGCTGACTGGCAGCTTTACCCAGCCCTGCTGGACCCCTGATTATTTTCTGCAAGATGTTGCACGTTGGTAATGAAACTACTAGCATCCAGCGAAGATGGAAGGATGGAAAGAAAAAAAAAAAACTAAAACAAAAACCATTGAAAGCTTTCTACCTACCTATTAAAATGAGTCAGGCTGTGAATGCACAGACTAGCCTGCCCTTTGTGAGGCTAGCCACTATGCTACAGTAAAATGTACAGGAATTAAACATTAATTCAAAACCCCATAGTAGTTAACTTGCTTGTCCAGCAGAGTGCTGCAATGCCCCACATCACCAATTATAGTTCAAACACCTACTGAGAGGAGGGCATTTCATGCTGGAGTTTCTAACCCACCCATGGGCTGGCCAAAGCCTTTAGGTGAAAGGTAAAGTGGTGACAAGTGCCAGACTCTCCTTCATGAAACTCCTTTGCTAGTCTAGGAGAGAGAGCACCCCCATGCCACCAACCAGAGCAGCAACTGGGGCTTTCATTGCTACACACTGACTACAAAGCACATCTGTGTATGGAAGAATTCAGTGTGATCTTACTACTGAGATAGTAATAAAGATGTTTAGGAGTAATTTCAACTACATTCTCAGTCAGCAAAGCAATCATTAATGGATTTGTATTTTATCTCCCCAAGTAGAGAAAAAGGATTGAGAAGTTCTCATTGGCTTCTCCCATCTGCCCTTCATTCTCAGCTTTTACTTCCCATGTGTCTGGGGACATGCACAATGGAGAAGGTGAGAGGCGGTGATACCGGGTTACTGAGTGAGACAAACAGCAGTTCCTCTCTCCCTCCAGAGGGCCCAGGGAAGAGAGAGTTTCTGATGTTGTTTTCTTGCACTGCAGACGTTTTGTGCACACTCAGTGGGTTGGTGGAGCACTTACGCCCTCCTGACAGCAAGGACCAGAAGAGAGGGCTGCCACCTGCACAGGACTGTGTGGGCCAGTCCTGCAAACCCAACATGCCATGGTTTATGGAGCCTTCATTTGCAAGAGTTGCCACCTTGGTCTCAATGAGGCGGGTTCATGGTGCCTTGTCCACGTTGCTGCTTCTGCTTCTGCTGCATTAACAGCTGCTCCAGAGCTGAGGGTCCAGGGTGCATCATGGAACTGGACCAGATGGACTAAAACCAAACAGCCAAAAATAGCACCTCCTTGCATTAGACAGACCCCCCCCCTCACCCTTACAGATGAGAAAGTGGAGATATTTTTTTCTATTCTCCCTCTTTATCATTTGTACATAGCTTATTATAAAAGTTGTGCAGACTTCAAAGAAGGCATTCCAAAAGGAGGCTCCCTGGAAGAAGCTTATCATCTTCCAGAATCCTTATTACCAGAAAAAAAATCATCCCATGTTAACCATTACTCATTTTAGAATAGTCAAAGCAAATTTTATAATTTCTTCTGTTTCTGCTAGCCTGGTCTTGTTCGGCAAAATACTTTAAACCAGCAAGGACTGGAAAACCGTGACATCTTCCAGCACTGGTCACACCTCCCACATTGCCTGCATAAGTGAATCTGCAGGAAAAACAAGCACCTACTCCTAAGCACAGCTTCAGTCAAGCGTACCTTCAGGCTCTCCATAAGCACAGCTGAGGAGTCTTCCATAGCCGGAGGGCCTTGGGCTGCCCAGGTGCCACTGGGAGTGCTGGTCTGGTGCCAGCTGCTCTCCGAAGATGAGGATGTTGCGGGAAGGTAGTCCAGGCCAAACCCTCCCATTGCTAAAATGGTAGAAAGGTAAGTTCAGCTGAATGTAGCAAAACCGCTGCAAAGCAACCACCACAGGCCAGCTTCATGCAAGCCTAGAACCCAGCACTTGCCTGGCTTATCTGTTTTCCAGCGGTCTGCAACCCTCCTGTCTCTGTTGTCTGGAGTCCCAATAGGGCCGAAGTTGGAGAAGGGAACAGAATTGTGGTTATGGGTTGGAGGAGAGCTTGGTAAGCTGCTAGGGTTGGAGGAGTGAGGAGACTGGCTGGCTGGTGTTGAATGATCTAGTGATGACAAGGCAAGAGGAGAAAGGTCAACACAAACAGCAGAAACCTCACATTTTGACTTTTTTTAGTGCTGCTGCAAATGCTGCCATGGCCCAGATTTCTCCCATGTGGGAGGTCAGCAATGGAGGTTCCTTCCATTACACAAGTGTAATGCAAATTCCTAGGTTCTAAGTGAAAATTTTTGTGCATTGACAAGGACAGAATAAATGTATTTAATACATATATGTGCCTACCAGAAAAACAAAAACCAGGAAACCTCAAGAGGGGTGGCTAGCCAAAGCAAGTTTTCCTAATATTTCTTGAAAAACTTCTCTTAAACAAAAACAAACTCCCTCCAAGCTTGACAAGACAAAAAAAAAAAAAAAAACCCAACCCCAAAAACAAACAAAAAAATATTTCCATTAGACCTTGAGGAGTCTGAAGTTTACAACTTGAACTCCAAAGTCTGTGAATGCTTTAATCTTGTATCAGTTTTAAATCAATTTAGACCAGAATACTGAGAAATACTGACAATACTGAGAAAAAGTGAGAGCAAGCATGAAAAAGCCTATCTGCAGGCAGGAGAGAATGATGCCTGAAGCAAGACAGCATAGCAGGATGGCAGGAGGCTATGTGGTCCTGAATGAAGAAGTGAAGGGAGAGAAAGCTGAAGCCATGTGAGCCATAAATCCTTTTAGAATAAAACCACTTTGAAATTCCTTCCATTTCACCCACAACAGTTATTCCTGCTTAGTCTCAGTGAAACCAAAAATCTCATTCAGTGCAGATGTTATTTAAAATCCATTAATTTCTTAGATTCAACCTAATTCCTCTCTCACACTCGCCTGGCTTTTTAATGAGAATAAAATCACAACAAAGCATTTAAAATATTATATGATTCTAAAATAATTACTAAGGAAAAAGCTGGTTTGCTGTTTGCTTTATAGGTGGCTTAATAAAAAAAGAACAACACAAAACCAAACCACACAAAAAACATAGTAGTATTTTCCTTCACACTTTTCTGTCATATAGTTTCTTTCCCTACCAAATATCTACATTACGAAATTCAGTTCTTCCTGCTTTTTCCAAAGAAGCAACACTGAACGTCTGCTAACATATGCTAAGTCCCAGTCCCAAATGCTTGTCAGGAATGCAAGTTAAAGAGATTTCACGATCTTTTATCCCACTTAACTACTCCAATTAAAATCCATGTTCTTATGCTACACTAATTACAGAACTTCTTCGTATTTCTAGGATAAAGAAAACCAAAAACCTTCAGACACCTTGTCAAGCAGGTTTATTTTTAATGTCCAGTTACATTCAACTTGCACTATGTTCAGAATTAATTCAAATCCTCTTAAATCACTAGACACAAGAAAAACCACACCAGGATTACCTGAGCTGGCTGGAAGGGATGGAGACCACGGTGTCCCTTCAAAAAGAGAATATAGTGAAGTCTCCTGATGAGCAACTGAAGGGGTGACTTCTGGTTTTGTGCTGGTATTCATGTTTTTCCCATATACCTCATTGAACATACTGTTATTTGGGTATCTTTCCTGAAGATTTAAAAAAAAAAAAAAAAAAAAAAGGAAAAAGAGCATTTAGTTTAGGCATTAGATTTATTTCAAACACTGAGACTGTACAAAGGAAACAATTATAGATCAAAATATTTTCCTAACTCCTTTGTCATCCCCCCAGCTCCCCAGCCTCTTCTTTGACCATTTTATTTAACATGAAGACCATCACATTCTGAATCAGGATAGATTTCTCCTGGCTGGACTGCAAAACCTTCACAAAATTCTTTTGAATTCCCAGAAATTTAAATTTAGTCAGGAAAATTGTAAAAGACCCTGCTCAGTTCTCTGGAAAATGATAGGTAATCTGGTGCTCAGGAAAAAAACAACCCTACACACCATAACACTTTGAGATGCACCTTTTCAGCCAACTTACATAATTTTACTATGAGCAAGGGGCCCATGAACTCAGCAAAATACAACCGTACGTCTGCAGAGCGCCAGCTAGAATGAATGTGCGAAGACAATTGAAAAGGCAAAGATAATCTCACTGATACAGACTGAAATTAAGCACACAAAGACATTTCTTTCATGTTTTCTGTTGGTTTGAACTAAAGGATATCTGCATATTTCTGACATGCTACCTAGTTTAATGGCACTCTCAAAGAGCAAAGAGGTGCAGCTCTGGTCCTCACTTACCTGATTAAGAGAAAAGCCACTCAGGGACAGGAAAGACGATGACTGAGACATCAGTTCTGATGGCTTTTCCAGCAGGGACTTCTTTAGAAACCAAAAAGGGGAAGAAAAGCAGTTACTGTTCAGTGTAGTGAACAGGAGGAAAGTATGCTATCAGAAACTGCCAAGGTGATTTTGGTCACTTTTAAAACCTTCCTTGTTTTTTGGATTCAGCGCCTTGGAGAATAAGGAGAACAAGACTTAGAAATGCAGTTTCCCTGCTATCTGTAATCAATCTCTAAATATCAACAGCCGAGTCTTGGGCAAACCCCACTGCCAGGACAGCTTTCCAAATCCAAAGTGTAACACTCTGACACATCTAGAGGGGAGATTCCTGAAAGAAAGAAGATCCTTGTACAAATGAGACCAGATCATTCCCAGTGATCAGAGGACTTCTTCTAACAAGATCAGGCTCTTGCATGCTGCTACTGACAGAATATTTTTCAGTTTTGAGAACATCCTTGCTCTACAGACGTTCTTACAGCAAGAGCAGCCAAGTGTTGTGATTTTTTTAATTGGATTACAGAGTCCAAGTTTCATTTAGTGCTCTCTCATTTTCATCATAAATGACTGAATTAAAGCAAACAAACAAACAAAAAAAAAAAAAAACACCAAACCAAACCCACCCCAAAAAAACCCCAATGCTTAAAACAGAGGTTCCAAAACTCCCCTGGGCTTTCATGGTAAGATACTACGGACTGTGTGACCTGATGATTTTCCACCATCTACAGCCACCCCCTCTCATATAGCTGTTATTTCCAGCATAGTATTTCTCAGCTTTCTTTCCAATTCTTACTATAATCAAACAGTGGAAAATAGTGTCTCTGAAACATGCCTATTTAGGGAAGAAATAGGATCAGTTATCATTGATACAGAAACCAAAGAAAAATTATAAAGCTAGGCTGGTGGACAATTAACATCACCAAATTCAGCATCAGGATCACCAAGACATAGAAATAGTAAACCCGTAAGTAAAACTGTGTGTGACCCAGAATGAAAGGTGTAGTCTTGTTCCAAATAAAAGCCCTCTTGCACTCATACCAGCTCAAGCATGTCAGATGATTTAAAATTTATTGTTCAAAAAACCAGAAAACCTGAATTAGCATCCCCTTCTCTTTAACATGGTCTCAGTATCTGGAATATATTTGCTTTTATCCTGTAAGCCTAAGACAAATAGCCTCATTTTCTTCGCAAGCAGTTCCTAGCTTGTTGGGTTTTCAAGTAACAAGCAACAACTTGTTGCTTTGAAAATACATTTTAAAAGGCAGACAAAATTCACATTCTGCATATGCCCACAGCTTGCACAGAGAATTTCCTTCCATTTGTCAGCAGACAGGAACAGTAGGAGCTTCAAAGGAAGCTGCTGAAGAAGCAGCTATTAGTTTGTTAGCAGAGCGATCTAACGAGAAAGAAAGAGGTGTCTAGTTCGCTACTGGCTCTTTGGGATGGTGTGTAACGTAAATGAGGAATAGACTTGATCAGAGATTTCGAGTCACAAATTACTTTTCTTTGTTACTGCTACTAATCTGAAACAGTAGTACTTAATGAACATGCTTGTAGCCATACCAGAAAGGTGCGCTGCATTTTAAGAGGCAATTTAGAAATTCAGCAGCTCTAAGACACTGCAGCTAGTAAACTGGGAAGGCTTTAATACATACATGTAGGGAAAAAATAAAATCTTTCAGTCTGTAAAAAGGACTATTTCTGTAAGAGTTATCAATTATTTAGCCAGTTGCTTGCAATTTTTTTCCAAAGACATTTTGCTTTTTTACCATCTCTTATCCATTTAGTACAAAATTCTTCCCCCTGCTTTATGGAGTTTTTATACACAGATTATAATAAGCCATGCTCTTTCTGATGACTTCCCACAGCTGAATCTGTGTTCCTCCTTGCCCTTACTACTCAGCCCATACAACTGCAAAAGAGCAAGTGCATTAAATGCTGTACCAATGCCTCTCCTGAACACCACTGCTTTCTGATTTCTGAACAAATTACCAGGCCTGGATTCAGCCCAAGAGTTAAAATGTGGGCCTTCAGCTCGTCTGAGCTCTTGCATGAAGAATAGCTCAAGGGTGAAGCAGGGAAGTGGACAGGAGAGATGGGAGAGAGAAAAGCATTTCACATTTCTTATAATTTCACAGAAGAAAGAGATGCTAGTTAAGAGTGAGAAACAGCATAATTACATCAAATACATACAAAGAGGCTTCGTCCAGGAAGAGAGGCGAGAGGTCCCAGCAGAGCTGGGTAAAGATCAGGAGGACTAGAGAAAATCAGCTCTTCCTCCTCCTCCAAGGCAGCCAGACTCTTTAACAGGTCCGGAGGAAGCAGAGGGGAGCTCTTGGGGTCCTAGTGACAGAAATGAGCACAGTGAGACAACAGAAGGCAGAAAGGGGAACAGTAAGAGACGGCAAGGGGAGGCTAAGGCACAGTGGGGTGAAAGAAAACAGCAAGAGAAAAGCAGAAGGCAGCATACAGAAGTGTGAGGTAAGAAAGCGGTGCAGCAGAAGTGTACTGAGGTACACAGAGAAAATACTGAGCAGAAAATGTAACTAGTCACATTGCCTAACACATGCTGGGAAGAGCACTGCAGCATCAAAATGGTGGGCAGCTAGTTTTAATTAGTGGAGCGTGTGCTTCCTATTACATCCATGCCAAATATTGAACCTGTTTTTACAAGGACAAGGAACATGAAATCATGACATTATTCTGCTATAGCTGACCTGTGTGTAATTTAGGTTTCAAGTAAAATTACATTTGCATCTTCTTCCCTTACCTATTTGTGGAGCTCAAATCCCATGAGACTTATTTTTGCTACTAATGGTGGCCACACCAATGCACAGCTGACCCGACATCTGAACCAAAAAATTCCTGCAATGCTGGTCAAACTCCATATCTTGGCTTTTGTGAGGGATGTTTACACAAGCATCACAGGTGCAGCTTCTCTTTGAACTGCACTGTGCCTCCACCAAGGCAGGGTTTTCCTTTTAGGGATGAGAACAAGGCTTTAACCTGTTTCCGCCTAAAAACCAACCTGACATCATGGTAGATGTAGACTCCTGTATATTGTCTTGCTTTTCTCTCTGAAGAATAAACCAAGTGTTGTCAACTGACCTGAAAAATCTGGACTGCATTTACAGAGGCACATCTGACCAATGGTTTAAAGAGACCTCTGTATAAATTCCCTTATAAATATCATCAAAAGCACTCACAGACAACTCCACGACTGTTAATAAATAACAATGATTTCAGGTTTTATAAAACAGCAACGTGAAGCACAAGTGCAAGGTATTACATGAAGCGCAACCAAGAGCTAAGGAAGTCATTCAATTCTTCTCACTGCATGGTGAAACTTGCAGGGGAAAAAAAAAAAAAGTAATCCAAGAGAAGACTTCTTCTGCCATCTCCAGTTTCCAGCCTTTATCTCTCTATTGCAGCCTCAGCCATTCAACACACTTAAGATGCTATATAGGTGGCAAGAGTTCATCTAAAGGGTAATCAACTACAATTATTTGGATGGCTTTTATCATTTTCATCAGTTGCCAGACAAGAATTTTCCCCCAAAACTATGAGCTGCCATGTTTCTCTACCTGACAGACACAGTGTAGAGATCAATGTCACATTTAAACTGAACAAGACACTTACTTGAAATCAAATCTTCAAGAGCCGGATCCCACACACAGCCAACCAGTAATGGAGAATTCATCACTGTTTGCTGGAATCTCATTTACTGATACCCAGATCCCTACTAAATAAAGACCTACTTGGGACTACAGAACAGTCTTGAAACAGGGAAACTCCTAGAGTTGTCACGAATATTAGCATCTCATTGGTTTTCACCATTTATAGCATAGTTCTTTACCTCAAAGGTCATCCTGGAGACAGCATCCTGCTCTGGGCGGAAGACTCCTTGCCGTTTTCCCCTGCGTTCCATGTTAGACTGCTGTGTCATCACCCTATTGTCAGCTATGCCATAGGAAGAGTCCCAGTAATATTCTGGCACCTTGACTTCTGAGGGATTCTGGTTATATGGCTCCACTGGGAAAGGCTTCATTTTTTTCTCCAGAGGTTGCTGTTGCATCACAGGAGGCTGTAATGACTGTTCAAATAATTTTAGAGGGTCCTGTGCCTGCAGGTAATAGGACTGCTTTACAGGCATGATCTTCCCCAGTGAGCCTTGGACTTGAGGTGGGTTCCACAGCTGCTTTGACGAGTCCATCTGTGGATACTGAGGCAGAAACATATGATTTCACCAGCAGGTAGGAACAATTAATGGTAACTGAATGCCTAACTCCATTGAAACTGTCAGTCTGGCTCACTTGTGATAAACACTCCACAGTCTGATTTGCTATGTGTCACGGTTTAAACCCCGCCAGTAACTTGGCACCACACAGCTACTTGCTCACGCCTGGGAGGAATAGAGAGGAGAATCAAAGGAATGTAAAATCCACTAGTTGAGATAAGAATAGTTTAATAACTACGGTACAATATAATACTACTACTACGTGAAATAACCAGGAGAGAAAATACAAAACTAAAAGGGGAAAGGATAACCACCTGCCCATTCCAGAAATACCTCCCCTCTCAGTTACACGATTGTATGTTCACATCACTAAACTTCAGCTCTTCTACAAATTTGCCCAGAAGTTCAGAGATCAAAATCTCACACCAAGGTCTTTAAGGACAGTTTTGAAAAGGTGATTCGGGAACTTGAACCTTGAATGTTGCTATTTATTTTTAAATGAAGCTTAGCTTGCTGCATTAATCAAGTTTACCTGCTGGAATCCGGAGTGGCATGGTGGGCTCTTCCCCAGACCCTGCACAGCTTTTGTAGGGGACTGTTGCTGGGCCAGAGCTTGGACCTGTAACTGGCTTGCGGACTGTGCTGTTGCCTGAGCTGGTAAAGATGAAAGGGGCTGCTGGGAAGGAGGCGGCGTTTGCTGAGGTCCCTGGGTCATTGGCCCTGGTCCAGAGGGCCTCTGCTGGCTGTAAGGAATGTGGGACTGTTTCCCACCTTGCACCTGGTTTCCTGCAGGTGAGTGAGCTGTGGGCTGAAGGAAGGTTCCTGGGACAGAAACACCACCTGGGAAGGTGTACCCTGTGCTCACGGAGAAAGCCACAGGAGGGGGGACAACATAGGTTGGGGGTGGAAACCCTGAAAAAGATGAAAACACATTTTTAATCAGAATTTGACAGAGCAGATAGCTCTTCCAGAAATCATTTTGTGAGTTTTTTTTCTTCCTATTTTGTTCATTTTGACCACAAGGACAAGAAACACCAGTTTACATACTTGCACTAAAATGTCCTTTCTCATCTTTGCACATACATGGCTGTGATCACAGATGAATTCAGAATCCATTCTTCAGTTTTCTTGCAATACTCCAAGCACTGATAACAGTCAGCCAGGGCAGTATCTGGGAAAGTCATGTTTCTCTCCACACACACCTCAGTCCCCCTGATTTTAATTCCCCCACTACCTTTTTTCTTTCACCATTCTGGGGTTTTGATGCTTTACCCTCTGAAGTTCCTTCCCCTTCAAACACACATATTTTCAGGGACTAACTTTGGAACAATGGACAGAAGCATTCAGTAAGTCTACTGCCTCCTCCTAAAGGATCACCAGCCCCTGGATTAATTTAGATAGAGACAGATGGTGAGTAAACAAATCCTCATATCTGTAAGATCAATTTCTTCCTTAAAGTTCACACTGAAAAGCCAGGTTTAGAAGGCAAGCTTTAATTCTCACAGGCCATATTTTATGCTGACACTGCACAGGGAAGATGTCCCTCCGTCTTACACTGAGCACTAGACGTAACAGCTGCAGGCAAGACACAGCCTCCATCTATTTCATGAACAAACATGGACAACAAGGTATGACAGGAACATTCCACAACAAAATGGGAACACAATGCAGCAACAACAGCAAGGACCACCACACAAATCACAGCCTAAAACATGAGCAACACTACAAAAGAAACTGAGCTTTAAAGAAGAAAGCAGTGTGATTCATCTTTTGTAATGGAGTCTGATGCACAGAGAATACTTCCTCCTGAATTACCAAAAGACTCTGTCACGTTTTGAAGAACTACAGAAACAGCCTATTATGAAGTCCCTTGTTCTCACACTCACTAACCAAGAAGATGACAGCAGATTTTATGACAGACCTTGACTCCAAAGCATAGGAATTTTATCTTGTTTCAGTTCTACTATGCCCCTTCTTTACCCCTTTGCAAGATTCTCAACATGAGAATGCATATTCATTAAAACAGCTCCTACCTTCACAGGCTGTAACAACCACTATTACATATTTTCTTTGCAGCCAATAATAACCACATTTCAGCAGAATGATGGCAAATTACCTGGCCGGCTAGGAAGGGGAGGGAAGGCTCCTGGGTGATGAATGGGGATGAACTGAGAACTGCTGGCCTGACTTGGAGTCTGAGTTACAGGTGTTTTCCTTGCCTCAGACACTGGAGTCTTCCTCATCTCTGTCTGGGACTTCACCTAATGTAAAAGAAAGTAAGAAGAAATTAGGTAATTTTTCCTGTAATTATCCACATTGTATCTTAAGACAAAAAATGAACACCCAGATTGCCTGAAAGATTATTTCCTTTTCCCTAAGTAACTGGGAGAGGTTTAGAACAAAGGAACCCAGTTCCCTTCTCTGACTGCAGACAGTCCACCCTGCTTGTCCTCAGGCACTCTTTGCTTCACAATAGCACTCTAAGGATATCTACCCTAAAGATGCAAAACGTTCTTTCTCTAGCAAGAGAGTGGGAAGTGGACACAGTATCCTCAGACCATACAACAGAGTTCTGCTGTTCAGCTGCAGCGCCTTAAAAAGAGAAGTGCAGATGCTGTTATGCTTCTCGTAGGGCACTGCTTCAAATAACATACGCTACTTACCTTCAGCACCTTAAAAACCACTCACTATCACTTTCTTCCTGGGGAACTCTTTCAGCCTAATCCATATGGTGATGTATATGCACAAATTCCTGCATACTACAAAATTCTTTTGACTAGCAACATACAAGACATAGCAGACATGCTTAACCTCTTTCAGTTTACTGTGTAACTGCTGTATGTTCTGTTAAAAGAGCTGCACCAGTTAAAGGCAGAGAGAAGAATGTAATGTAATGTTTACCTGATTCTGAGTCTGCTGCAGTCTGGGTCTTCCTGGAGAGGAAGACAGAGGGGAAGACTACTTTCCCTTTCTGTTCAGCTCAGCAGAACTGCCTGGAATGCAAGATGGAGCAGGCAGGAAAATGACAGCAAGCAAGGAACCCGGGCAATACAGAAAGGGCCCAGGAATAGACCTGACGCCAAGCCTCAAAGGTGATTCAAAGAAAGGATTTTATCAGGGACCAAATTAAAAAAATCCAAACCAACCAAACAAAAACTGTGTGGATTTTATTTCAATATTTACTGCTGATGAGTTGAAAGGAGTTAGAGGGCAGGTATTTTCTGCCAAAATAGAGTAGTAAAGGGGTAGATGCATTCAAATGCTTTTCCATATAAATCTATATTTCCCCATTTAAAGTTATGAGAATGTAGCTTATTTTTTGCATTTAATTAAAAAAGTAGACTGTAAGACTGGGAGGTTTGGGTGTATTTTTGATCTCCCACTAGATAAAAATCAGGAGAAAACTACACCTCAAGGTTATGACTGATGCTAAGCACACCAAATGATGCAGCCCCTGCTCTTGCTGTATCTATTCAGTGACCATCTTCACCCTTTGCCATATTCCATGTATTCAACTTACATTGTGTTGCCCCTTTTTTCTCCACAATAAGCCAAATATTTTAATAACCAATACCAAGAGCTATGCATTCTTTTGTAACAACATTAGAGAATTCAAACACACTCTTCCTGCCATGGGATTTCAAAACATGAGCTCTGGTCTCATCATAAATTCAAAGCTGCTATAACACATTTCTAAAGGTCGCTTTCAAAAGCACCCCCGCACCCCCCGCATGATTTACAGTTAACTGTTAAAAACCTAAATAACTACAATTGATTAATCAGGACAGACATATTTCAGTTGCTTCCCTGCTTCTACTTGATCTCACCTCAAAAGTGTTAATACTACCAACTATTTACCCCCCCGTGGTCCTAAGGGTTCCTACATGGTACTTGAGAGAAGCACCATACTATCACAGTGACCTCTTACATACTTTTAAGACCTTGAGTAAACCTGCATTAAACCATCCTCATCACCAAACTCTATTTTCCCCAGGGAACAGAGATTCAACCAGTGTGACACTTTTGTGACTCCGTCTGAACATGGAAGTTTTCCACTTATCTGTAAAACAGAACTGATTACCTTTGTATAATGGTCTTAACATTTTTGCTAAGTAGAAGGTGAAAAATTTGAAGCATTTAGGCTTTTGAAGGCAATGAACTACGGAGGATAAAGCCTGAAATTTCCAAGAAGGCCAAAGCAGAGCACAAACAGACCAACCAATCAGTACAAAACCAGCAGTGGATTCTTGGGGAGGTGAGAAAGCAAAACCTACCCATACTCTGGGTAAGTCAGTCCACCAAACTGTATGAAACAGAAGAGATTTCATTGGAATAGCTGTCATAACAAATATAGCTGACAAAACTAAAAAAAACAAAATTAAGTTCTGTACAACAAGAGATCAAGAGTGACCAATCACATCAGAAAAGATTCTGCTTCAGCTGGGTCAGAAATAAGTTTTTCTTGGGTTATCTCTTAATCTTAAACCAAGCAAATTTCTGATAAATCAGCTGGGTTAAAATTAAAATACCTTTCCTATAAAAAAAAACCAAATACACATACTTCTCAGAAAATCTGGTGGACTTTATCAGCTTCAAGTCCTTATTTTGCAAGACAGGGGCACAAGCATCAAAACTAGGAGCTGTGCTCAGGCCTGCAACCACATTCCAGACGTTTTTAACAAATACATGAGAAACTTGCTATTCTAACTCACCTATGTTGGTTTTCAGATACCATAATCTTGCCTGCTGACCCACAATTGTCACACACTTTGTGTAGGCTACTCGCCTTTGCCTCCTTTGGTAGGACTCCCTGGCAAACCCAAACGGCTAACATTACCAGTTCTGGCCTTCCATTTCATAATGATTAGCAAATAATCAGGAGGAAAGAAAGAATGATCCAAGGGTCCTAATGACACAAGCTGGAAAGACTGAAAGAGCTGGTTTGCTTAGCCTAGGGAAAACAAGACAGGTCTTCAGAGCAATTGCAAAGAAGAAAACTTAATTTGTTCTGCAGACCTGTCCTGGGAAGTAGTAATAGGCTTACGCAGAGGCAAGGAAGATGAAATGCATCAGGAAATAATTTCCACTTACAAGAACAGTGAAGAACTGACACTGTTTCTCTAGGGAAATAATAAAGAGTCTCCATCATATCATTAAATGCCTCCAGATGTTGTTAAAGAATGACCAAGATGCAGTCAAACTATCCAGGTACAGATCAGATCAACCCTGAAATTCTTCATGCTTATGTGCCTGAGCACAAATTCACAATTTAAGAGCAGTGTGGTTTTCCCTATTCCACAAAGGGCCACTTGACTGCACACACAGTACAGAAGATCTTACTGCATATTTACAACTGCTGCTTTTGCAATGTGTTCTACTTATTGAATGCCCACAAGTCAACTGAACTGAAAATGCAGAGTACCAAGTTCCTTCACAACAGACTATAGCATGGGTAAGAGCATGACTACAACCTGGTCTTGTGAACTGCCTTGGTAGCCTGAAAAATCTGAGGAACAGCAGGCAGAAGCCTGGTTTTTAAGACACTTAACACAGCAAACTCACCTTTCATTGATCCCTTATCTTTTCCTCCCCAACAAATTGAGACAGGATCAAGAAAAAGGCCAGAGACCCAAAGATCACCAATACCCGATCTTTGAGACAGATGTGTTTATATGGTCCTTGTGCACCAGCTGTACTTGCAGGGTCCACAGCGATACCTTGACTCTACTTTACTCTATATAAGCAGTGACGGTCATGACACAAACATTGTACCACCTAAGACACAAACATTGTACCACCTAAGACACAGTATCCCATGGATCTAAAGGCTTACCTGAACTGCCACATTCTGCTTTCCTGCTTCTGGCATCTTATCCAAGCCACATTTCTTGGTCTCATTCTTTCTTTTATTGTTATCCTTCTTTCCATCATTCTTATTGACTACTGTTCCTTTGCTATAGTCCCGTCTTTCCCTACCTACATCTTTAGGGGGATAGACTCGCCCTTGCTCTCTGTTTATTTCCCGTGGCTTGATGTTCTCTTTGAACGTGACCATTGGTTTTTCTCCTGAATCACAGCTGTTGTTCAGGCTTCTGCCAGAAGACAGAACTGATCTGAGTCCAGGGCTCCCATCTGTAGATAGCGGCTCTGCAATAGATGCTTCCTGCAAGGCGAGATTCTCTTTGGCTTCACTAGGGTCCTCCAGTAATAGTTCCGGGATTTCTGTCAAAAACAACAGCTTTCCTACCTCATTTTCACACTGAATCAACCTGAAAAAGTCAAAAAGGAATTGAAAACTGAGAACATTACTCCAAATACAGTCCTTAACATAATCAGCCTATGAAGCAATGGCACACCACAGAACATTTTATTAGCACTGTCAGCATCTTACATCTATGTTATATCTAATCACTGCATTGAATAGTGAGAAAAGTAACATTTATAACTAGCACCTGCATTACAGCAGCAAGTGAAACACAGAGAAGCTACCTGCAATTACCTTGGCTGGTTATCAGCAATCCATTTGCCTGTGAAGATCAGACGCTGTTGCCGTATTCGACGTTGCTGCCCTTCCTTATCTCCTGTAATTGCCTGGTGGCCTTTGGAAAAATCCAAGTTCCTAGAATTGACATAGGAGAGAGAAAAATATTAATTACACAATTACTCACTGCAACATCACATTTCTTTAGAAATAAAACTGGTCAGCAATACTTTATTATAAACTCTGAAATTCGACCAGACACTATTCCAAACATGACTGTTACAGGTGTCTGATTTACAGATGCAATTCTGTTCTGGTAAGACGCATCTACATTAAAGATGCACGGTGCTTGAGCTTTGTTGTTTAGTTTTTGTTTTTTAAACAAAAGGCCAAAGGCTCATCTGTGTAAAAATCAAATAAGTCATAGTTGAGTGAGAAAAAAGTCTAATACTTAGCTTTTGTGCATGATGTTAGGTACAGGGATACAGTTAAAAACAGTAAAAACCAATAAAATAAAAACATATCAAGCAGTTTTCATCTAAAAGTGTTCCTTTCCTCACTTCTTACATTTTTCTCTTCCAGTTTACTAGTCTGAAGACTATAGAAGAAAACCAAAAATGTCATGAACAAAAGAAAACAAAAAAAGTTTAAGCCTATGACTTTCCTTAGAGTTTTGCTACATAGTCTGTTACAGTTGTTTTGAAAAGACACCTACTTCAATCCAGACTGTTGGAAGTATTCATAAATAAGATACTGTAGAGAACATGTCAATGTCTACTAAAGTAGTAACAACAGCAAAAGTAGTCTCCCTTCAGCTGTCACCCACCTGAATGAGGGCCTCAGAGCCAAGAATCCCTGCAATTCAAATTCTTCTGGAAGGGGAGTTGCTGGCAAATAGACAGTAAACAGCATAAAGAAAGCATGAAAGTATTGAGTATAGTAGTAACCTAAGTACATACCTCAGCAAGGTCACTATATATAGTAAAGCTTTTTATTAACATGCTTAACTGTACTGGGTCCACCCTGCAATTTGAGGAGCTCAGGAATGATAAAGTAGAGCAAAGTCTGCTCAGCACGAGAAAGCAGCGTTTGCAAAGTATTCATATGCACTAATACTAGAAGGCAACTAGCTTCATTGATTGCTCTTCAACTGCAATTCCCCACACCATCAGAAAAAATGCGATTTGTTCCCAGCTCTTTACAGCATAGACTAGAAGTGTCTTTACCATTATTACTGGATAGATCTTCTTCATGAGGCTGGAAGCTGTTTAGAAGTGAAATCAGCCAGGGCCATATGCTACAAATTAGAAAACAGACAAACTATAAGTAAAAAATACAAAACATGGAAACTATTTGCCTTTCCAAGAAAGCATTGAACTCTGTTACACAGTCACAACTTCTATTAATCTTCTGATTTCCAAGAAAAGGTTAAGTTTCTCTCAAGTGTTAGGGAATAGACTACTTTCTTGAAAGAATATTTATAAATCCAATCTAAAGTTACCAAGGCTCTCGCAGCATAGTCTTCATTATCCAGCAAGTTAGAAAGCCTGCTATAAATTTAATTAGACAAACCTGTTGCATGAGCAAACATTCAGAGCACCTGTTTGCAATTCATGTTTTCCAGCACAAAGCAGACTACTCTCTAGGCACAGTAAATTAACCCATGGGAAACAAAACAATCGATCAAGATACAGCAGTTCAGAATTAATTCTGTTCTGTGAACACAAACACTGTACTGTAGCACTGAAACAGTTGCCAGAAAGGAAAGAAGGTCTACCTAAGGGTGGCACTGAGGAAGACCATTAAACTAGAGGTCAACTGGCAGTCTCCCTGCCTTGCAGCGGCAATACCAGTACAAGAAATGACTGGAAATTCTTTATGAAGGCCCTGGAGCAAACAATTTAAAAATCATAACGATCACTACACAGGTGATTAATATTTAACTGCCACCAAGAAGTTGTCTTCTGTTTTTTAAAAGCTCCTTCTGCTTTAGCGATGGGCACCAAAAGTCCATGGAGGCAAGAGAAAACTATTTTAGGAAGGTGTTCAATGTCTGCAGTGAGAGTGTAATGGATCTGTCCTTCCTCAGTAAGTCTGTTCATCACCATCCAGTACCTGGATTGGAGAACGCAACGTGCACCTGAAAGCCTGAGGTCATCTACTTTCCTGCACCACCATGCAGTCGTTATGCTTATTCTCTGCACTACACTAAGTAACAGCTCCTTTCCATGACTGACAAGGAACAGGAGGAGGAAGACAAGGAGAGTGCAAGTCTCTTGCAACCTACAGTGAACTGCAGCCTTCTTGTGCAATATTTGAAATAATGAGATTCCATAATAAAAGATTCCTAAAGAAGAGTGAGGTAGTGACACCAGTGAAAATCTAGACCTACTGTGGCTCCCACGAAGCAGGTTTTCAAAACTCGGTTCCAAAGACAACACACTAGTATCGATACAGACATTTCTGTCCTCAGTCCTTGCCTTCAGATTCATCTACTTCTCTAGGTAAACATTTTTCCTTTCTATATCAGAGACTTGTTCAGTTTGGGGTAGGATTAATTATCCACAGGAAAATGATGAGCATAGTGGGGAGAAGTGAAAGTTTAAGAAGGTGTAAGGATTATTTCTTGAATCAAGAGCACAATTACATACAAACTCAGAGTAAGGAAGATTTTCAATATAAAACAGACATAAGGTTATTAAAGAGAAGCTAAATAAAGGTGCGTGTGTTTGTGCAGTGTCCTGAGTTCGGCAGTAGCAGTCATTTCTCTCCTTTTCGGTAGCTGGTGCAGCGCTGTGTTTTTGACTTGTAGCCTGAGAACAGTGCTGATAACACCAATGTTTTTAGTTATGGCTCAGTGATGTTTGGTCTGGCCAAGGACTTTTGGA